>QGOA01000500.1:0-11555 GCA_003313075.1 Termitomyces sp. MG16
CATCACTTTCTGTTTTCCAGTATGGCTACTGTTTTGGAGGTCATGGAGACACGCAACTCACAAAACATCAACGTTTTCTCCTGCCTGCTTTGGACAATTTGTTAACCCGCCTTAATTGCTTCGTCTAGCAGTTGTGTCTGATGAGACTTACTACAAGCCCGCTGTGAATAACGGACGTGGCTTCGCAGAGCCCTCAAACACCACCATCACAAGTCCCGAATTCACAACGACACCGACAAACATTCCCTCAGAGACTCATCCAAGTCTCCAAGAAAGCCCGCCGCGTATAACGGACGTGGCGTCAAGGAGCATTTGGACGTCATTACCACCCCGATATCCGAGAACGTGAAGGACAATATCATCGATTCCCCAAAGGCGGATAAAAATGGACACGGCACCACACACGGCAATGATTACGACGACCCAGCGATTGCATGCAACACCAGCGACAACACCTGCACAAGCGCGAGCACCGTCGACCCAAGATTGGTCAATGAAATATTCAGTCTTATACTTATGTTCGCCATCGCTGCTGCTAAGAGGTCGAATGACAAGCACCTATCTGCGATGGCCAAACGCGTCTGTCGCCACTACGCACAATGTGCAACAGAGCCTACTACATCCGGATCCACTGCCTCCGAAGCCAATACCATTGAAACTCTCCAGGCTGCAATACCATTCTCTGAGAAGGCCGAATAAACGTACTCGCCTCTTGTTACAGCCGTTGAAGTTGATGTTGAACGTGATGACACCAAGGTCGAGGAAAAAGTTGAAGTGACTGAGGTTGAGAGTGAGAGTGAGAGGAGCACCGAGGACGATGAGAAGACAGCTGATGGTGAAGAGATCAAGGAAAAGACGAGCGATGGCGAAGAGATTGAGAACAATGTCGAGAGCTTCGAGGTGAACGAGGAGAGCGTGAACAATTTGGAGAGCTATGAGATGAACAAAAAGGTCAATGACGAGAAGTGTTCCGAGATGAATGAGATTGATGGCAGTGTGGAGAGCTCCAAATTGAACGAGGAAGAAGGCAGGGCGGAAAGCTTCGAGGTGAACGAGGAGACCAAAAACAGTTTGGGGAGCTCTGGGATGAACGAGAAGGTCAATGACAAGAGATATTCCGAGATAAATGAGGTCAATGGCGGTGTGGAGAGCTCCAATATAAACGAAATAGAGGACGGGGTGGAGGGCTTCGAGATGGACAACGTAGAGGGTGGTGTGGAGAGCTTCGAGACAAACGAGATCGAAGGCGGTGTGAAGAACTCCGAGATGGGTGAGATCGAGGACGGTGTACATTGCTCTGAGATGAACGAGGTCAAGGACAGTGAGGAGAACTCCGAGAGGAACGAGGAGGTCAAGAGTGGTGTGGAGAACTCTGAGGTGAACGAAAAGGTTGAGAGCGAGATTGCAAAGCTGGAGCAGCTTGAAATGATCATTGAAAATTGCAAAAAGTGCGAGATCACGGCACAAGTTGAAGCCTTGGAGGACCTCAAAGGTGAAGAAGAACAGGAATCTGCCAAGATCGGTGATTGTGCAAAGGAAGCCATGACGGAAAATGATGAGAAGAGCTGAGGTGGTAATGAGGAGATTAGAGATGAGGAGATAGATGAACATATAGAGATCGTGGATACTGTGGGAAAGGTTGGTTGTAAAGAAGTCGATGTCAGCGTCAAGGAGATGGCAGTGAAGGCCGAAAACGAGAAGCACATGGGAGATGCAGAGGCTAAAGTGGTCGGTACAGAAGCGGAAGCGGAAAAAGTCAATGAGACAGTCCAGAGCGAGAATAGCGAAAGGAATGTCGAGCCAGAACAGACAGCTGAGAAGGCTGAAAACAAGGCTGGAGCTGAAGTGACGCCTGAAGAAAATGTTGAGATTGAGGAGGAATCTGAAGAAGCAGCAGCTGAAAGGTGTATGGCAATGTGGGCGGCGCAGGCGATGGCGAAGGAGAAGCCCAAGAATGTTCCGGTGCGTGTTCCCTTCTTTATATACTGACCAATTCCTGACAACGTCCTGTAGGTTGTCAAGCCTCAAAAATTCAACTGGGACGATGACTGGGACAGTATCGAGGAGGATGATGACAGCTTTAGCTGGTTCACAATGACGAAGGGCAAAAAGGTTAAAGCCTCAAAACAAGTCCCACCATCTCACTCAGTTCCTCCTACTCCCGTACCTAAGAAATATGACACAAAGATTTGCACGTCCACAGCATCACCAAGCGACGCCAACAAGCAATCATCTGCCGCCTCAACTCCTACTGCAACTGCTGTAAATGAGCGAGTTACGTCATGGTCAAACAAGCCTGAATGGCGCACCCAGCGTTGCGCAACAGAACTACCTGCGTCCCCGCTGAAATCAAAGCAACTGCAACCACACCAACAATGCAAAATAGAACTCGTTAACGAACCAAACTGGCTAGAGGTGCGTGCCAAATGCTATCGTAAGGAGATGGAGGCCTGGAATGCCTTGAAGGAGGCGGAGATGGCAGCTCAGCGTGCCAAGGAGGAGGAAGAGGAGCGAAAGGCCAAGGAAGTAGAGGAAGCCAAAGCAGCCCAAATGGCCAAGTTTGACACGGCAATGAGCCGCATTGATTTGCTACTCAAGGCGGCGAAGTCAGCGAAAGAAAAAGAAGAGAAGGAGGAAGAGGAGAAGCAAAATAAGATGCTCCGTAACATCGACTTGACTCAAAACAGGATTGGTGAAATCATTGACATGGAGAGGGCCAAATCCATGGTTAGTCATCCTCCGCTTTCCATCGTGAGCTGAGTGCTTATGGTCGACCCTTCACTACAGTTTAACCCTAGAGCTGCAGCGGTAGACACATCCACCTCATCTCCTGCTGTGGTTGAGGAAGGACTTCTGGTGAGTCATCGGCTGCTTTGGTCTCGCAACTGTGTCTGATACGATTTACTTTATTGTAGCCTGGACCTGAAACCTTAATCGTTGCCAAGAGGTCCTACTCCTCAGTCGTCGTTTCTAGCACGCCCCAGCCTAATTCCGACGATGTCGTGGGGCATGGAGCAGCTCACGCAAGCAAGCCCATCGAGAGAACCACTTCTGCTGACAACTCAAACGCACTACAGCAGAACGCAGCCGACCACCCTGGACATTCCCGAGTCCTGCCCAGTGCGGGGCATGGGCGGGTCACACAAGCAAGACCATTGAAAAAACCGCTTCTATTGACAAATCCAGTGCACTGCAGCAGAACACAGCCAGCTGTCCCGGACTTCCACGAGTCCTGCAAAGCAGTGATGTGGATCATGGAACGGCTCGCACAAGCAAAACCGTTGAGAAGAATGTTTCCGTTCACGACCCCAGCACACTTCAGCAGAACGCAGATGATCGGCCTGCACCTCGAGTCCTGCCCAGTAACCGTGGAACGACTGGCTCAAGAAAGACCATTGAGAGGCAGCTCCATAGGCGGCGCAACGAGTTAAGGCGTCTGAATGCGGCGGGGGGTTCATCCTCCAACGGTGGTGGTGATGATGGTGGAGAGAGCCCGGAACGAGACAATGCTTTGAGGACGGGTTCAGAGCGGATTTTGGGCACTGCTGACGAGTAGTGGTCAAGCTCCGCTCTGGGCTAGTGTGGTTGGCTTGCGAGCTGGCTGCATCGTCGTCCTTGATGTGCCGTTTAGTGAGGGTCTCGTAGGGGAGCGGAGGTGATGCGAATCAGACAGCATGCAACAACATTTCTCGTGCTTTATTGATGCCTTTCAGTATTTCGAACTCGACTCTTAATAAACTCGCTGCCTGGGCTGTGCTTGCTTGCTTTCAGACTATACAGACTCGGACTTGAACCACATAGATTGCCTGATTTACGACATGCACATTAGAATGATGGACTACCATTAGGATGCGGATATTATCTTAGACTCACCTATCTGCTTAGATATATACACAAACTTTTACTTGACTTAGGCTGTAAGATAGACCTGTAAGCAGAACGAGAAATCATTGTATAGCAAAAAATGCACTGTACTGGAAGACAATATCACAGGCTGTATTTGCAACATGCAGAATGCGTTCTTTGCAGCAGCACTCGACGCGTCAGTCTCTGGATATAAGGTTTGATGCCTATCACTTGACTTTTATTTACAACATACACACTTACTGACCGACCATCCCCCTGAATGAAAAGATCGCAATGAGTGACAATCAAACTCGTGACATGGACTCCTGTGGGAGCCTCTGTGGCTGTTCAGTCAAACTCACAATGGCGCCTCCCGTCGAAGTCTATTGTCGCCTCTTCACATTTCGCTACCAAGTTCTGACCCAAGCTTTCGCTCTCACATGTCAGACAATAAATCATCTGCGGGAAGAGGTTGTAAATATCAAACGGGCGAATTGTGGCAATATCGATGCCAGCGAGCTCAAGGTATGGCGATGCCCTAAATTCCCTATTATCGACGGCAACGACGACATCGTCGAGGAGCAAGTCATCGCTCACAAGTCCAGCCTCGAACTCCTCGTCCCGGCCAAAGAACTCGCAAGTCTCACACTCTTAGGCAAGGAGGTCCTCGTGGTCCAGCTGCCCCCTACTTGTATGCCGTCATCTTCTACCCTTCATTGCAATATCTAACCTCATCTTGCAGTCCTGTGTATCGCCTTCGATGCACAGAAGAGCAAGATCGAAATGCTGTTCAAGGCCTTCGCCAACAATAAAGTTGGGGACCTTGTCGAGATGGTCTCAGCCGAGAATTCGGACATTGATCCCATGCATCTCGTCGTATGGCGATGCTTAAAATCCCCAATCTATATTGACCATACCGTCGTTGAGAAGGTCAAGGGCGCCATTGCTGACGGCCTTGAGGTGAAACTCGACCACGATGACACCCTCGGAGATATCAAACCAAACCTTGAACACGAAGAGGTACTCGTCGTGCAGCTCCCCCCTACTTGTATACCGTCATCTTCTACCCTTCATTGCAATATCTAACCTCATCTTGCAGTCCGGTGTATCGCCTTCAATGCACAGAAGAGCAAGATCGAAATGCTGTTCAAGGCCTTCGCCAACAATAAAGTTGGGGACCTTGTCAAGAGGGTCTCAGCCAAGAATTCGGACATCGATCCCATGCATCTCGTCGTATGGCGATGCTTAAAATCCCCAATCTATATCGACCATACCGTCGTTGAGAAGGTCAAGGGCGCCATCGCTGACGGCCTTGAGGTGAAACTCGACCACGATGACACCCTCGGAGATATCAAACCAAACCTTGAACACGAAGAGGTACTCGTCGTGCAGCTCCCTATCTCACGTATGCCATCATCTTCTACCCTTCATTGCAATATCTAACCTCATCTCGCAGTAAGGTGCCTTGCCTTTAGTCGTGATAATGATAATGAGTTCATTGGACGCCCATACAGGGTGTTTCTTAAGTTGGGGGATAACCTCTCAAATTTGATGGTGAAGGCCAAGGAAGGGGGAGAGGATGCCTTGAAAGACATTCGCCTGAATGATCTGCAACTATGGAAACTATACAAACCACGATTTTTTTCCAAGATATGCCCGGAAAGCTTAAGAAAGCTTCGTTTTCTCAACTCGGAAACCGAAGTCACAAGCGAGAACATGAACGAGAGTGCTGTGCGGCTAGACTCAGTGACCCAAGTTGGTGGAATATATGGGGACTGGACAGACGATGCAGTCCATGTTTTGGTAGAAGTTGTCCGTGCGTCAAGGACTCTTGCCTTCTCTACGTTTCTCTAATGTTCTGCATTTTAGGAACTCCTGTGGCCAAACGAAAGTACAATGAGCTGCATGAAATTGAAATCGACCAGCGAGAACACAACCCACTAGCCACAGAGAACCCCTCTCAAGTCGCTAAACTCCCTCGATACTGCCAATTACAACAGACGTCTGATGCAATCTTGGATGATCACCCACAAGCCAACGACGTCCCACCCATTTACCTTCTATACGACGGTTTTGGGATCTTCCAGGATATTTATGCACAAGACACCTTTGAACCAGAGGAACTCAAGATTCCCGAGATGATCCAGGCCGTCGATACCTTCGCATATGAGATGAACGGATTTTTTACATCCGAGGACAAAAGGAGGGATACAGCATTGCCACTGCTTAATGAAATTTTTGCCGCACGCAAAGATCCTATTCCGGAAAGCAGCCTACACGCGTCACACATTGGTGCAGTAATAACCTGCAATGATCCTACTGGCATGATGTCGATGATTGTCGAGTTCAAGAATTCGCTTTCTAACATTACCTCACTGCCAGAACCAGAGATTGTTTCGTATTTTGCTCAATCGCAGAGACTTTTAATCGATGCTGCAAATCGTTCTGCTGCAAAACGTTCGGCTGCAAAACGTTCGGCTGCAAAACATTCGGCTGCAAAACATTCGGCTGCAAATCGTCCGATTGCAAATCGTCCGGTTGCAAAACGTTCGGAGAAGGATCGATATGATTTTGTTGGACGGAGAATTCCATGCATTGGAATAGTTGTGATAGGTGAGTCCTGGTCGTTATCCTTGCATGCTTAGGTACTGATTCTCGATATACAGGATGGCAAGTCACGTTCTATGCACTGCTCACGTTGGGTGGCAAATTTCTGTGTGTTCCCCTCACACCAGCGCTCTCCTGTCTTGAGACAGCATCTTACGGGCACGACCGCAAACTTCTACGTAGGGCTTTCATGGCTGCGTCCGTCCTGCATGCTAAAATTTATACCGATTCCAAATCATCACCGCCAAAGTTTTCTGACTTTTCACCGCCATACCTCCCCGCCATTTCGAAGCTTGGATCACTCGGAATAAAAAATCTACAGCCATGGTCCATGCAGCAACCATATCGACACCTCTACACCGCTGAGGACGACTCAGGAAAGAAGATCCTTGTCAAGTTCACCCAGAAATACTCGGAAGATTTACATCGTTTTTGTCATGAAAAAGGTCATGCACCAGCTTTGCTAGCCTGTCAAGTTCTCCCCGGTGGTTCGTATGGCATTGCTATGGAATATCTCAAAGACGTTCGCTCGATCCCCGACTTACCGTGTCTTAGAGAACCTCGGGTAGATGAGCTTCGGACGCTGGTCAAGTCATTTCACCAACAAGGTCTTGTCCACGGGGATCTGCGAGATTCGAACATTCTATGGGATTCTCAGGGAAACTTCTGGTTGATTGATTTCGACTGGGGTGGCCTCGATGGCAAAGTATTTTACCCATCGGCAAACTTGAATGAAGAGCTTATGCTTGGTCGAACATCTAACAGCCTTGCAATAACAGCATCCGATGATGAAAGGGTACTGGGGATTACACTTGGGAAGATTGTAAAATGTTGAAGGACGACTTGTACATGGTCGAAGATATGTTTTATTCTCTCTCATTTCTACTTACATCCTTTTTCCCCTGACTATCGAGCGCGCCACCAGGTGTGGTGCGCGATCGGTATTTGTTAATCTTTGGTTGGTTGGTTGGTTGGTTGACATTACCCGGGGAGGTCCACGCATGAACGACCGGGGCCCGTACTACATACATTTGGTCGCGTACCAAGTATGCTACGGACATCCCCCCCCTTCGAGTGCTGTGAGAACCTGTCCTCGCCTTTACTCTACGAAATCCTCCTATCACATATAAACCTTTGAAATGTCCATAAATAGTCAGGGACTGACAGGTTGTAAGAATAGAACTTGGTATTGGTGGGGGCCCCGGCTCAACCGGTTCAAACGTTCTCTCCGGATTCACGGCTGCTTCCTCCACGAAGTCTCCAGATCAGGACTGATGTGTCGAGTGAAATGGCTAGTTCACATGGAGGTGATGAGGAAGATCGATGATATATTTTGCCGTTGTGTTATCTAAACTTGTTTCGTATGATTAATCTTCTTTGAAAACAACTGACTCTCAAGTTGATTCGTGTGATTTACCAACATTTGGTTTTAATTCGTCCTCTCTACCCACTTGGCAGAGGCACCTTTTCATCGTTTTGTCCATTTTGTATTTGTGATAGCAGATTTGACAAAACCTCGAAGAAGTATATTTCATATTCTGGGTGTGATAATTCTCTCTATCCAACTACTTCAGTTCTCATTTGTACTTCGCCAACCTCGCCTTCAGATCTTTCATTTCGGCTTCAGCCATCAAAGCTTTGATCCTGTACTCCTCCCTCTCTTTCGCGCTAGTTTCCGCTTTTTCAACGGCCTGACATGCCCTCGTGTCTGCCCTTTCTGCAGATTCTCGACCCCACTTCCTTTCTTGATCAGCTGCAGCTTCAGCCTGTATGGCTCTTTAGGTCACAGGTGGCTCCTCGTTTTCTGCTGGGAATGTATTGAGTTCACAAAACGTGGGATCACTTATCAAACACATACCACTGAGACGATGGCTTAGGCTTTCTTTTGACACCAGCCACAGGCACTCGGTGCGGTTTCACTTGACACTTTATAGCGGACTACTGACTCCCATATAGGTTCCGACTCCAAGTCCATCGCTGCGGGCTAGGACCAAGACACACAGGATGGAAAGCTGTCGCGGCCAAAGGAACGCAGGCGGCGGGGAAAGGATCCTCTTAAGGATCTTTTGAAAAAGAAGAGCAAGCTCTTGCAAGTTCCCAAGCCCAGCAAGAGCTTCGAACAAGAAAATTTGCCCAAAATCGACCAACAGCCATCCCATATGAAACGGAAATTCCCTTCAAATCGAGTCTCCTTCCTCTTTACACCCACCTCCATCTGCCCACTCCATTTCCAACCCCTCGCCGCTTCCCCCATCATCCTCTTCCACGTCAACGTCTACCTCTTCTCCTTCTCCCGTGACTTTTCCGAACACCTCTCCGACGATATTCCAGTCCCAAATTGACAGCAGGACACCCACTCTGAATTCTCATGACCCGTGGGATTGGGATGGCACGGGTCCGAGTACAACTTCTGTTGCTGATCCACACTTGACCCCTGGAAGGAGTCGAACCTTCCACGGGCGTAGAAAAGGAGGGTAGCGGACACGTTGTGAAGGTTATGGTGACCAAGGTAGTGACAGAACGTAGGTCGAGGGACTATGTTTATTATCAATTCTTCGGTAAATCTTCACGCTTAACCATTGTTGATCTTCGTACCTGGCAATAACCAAATTCTGGATTCTTAAAAGAGTAAGCTTGCAATACACGCCTCAATGCCCCAATGCCTTCCTCAGACTGATACCCGGCATATTCAGGCCAATTCCGATGCAAATCTTGTTCAATATCCTCTGTACTCATCGTCGTACGACCCTCGTTTTTCTTTTGCAGGTTGTCGTAAAATCCTGGATTTGAGAACCGTAGGTAGATTGAGCCGGACAGGGTCTCCCAAAATTTCGCCAAGGAGTTGGTGCGGCAAACCAACTTGAGCTAGACGCGTGCATTGGGGATAACGTAAGAGTGTAATGTTATGGCCGTGGGCTAAAGATTCAGTCTAAGATGGCGTGGAATAGACAATCATAAGCTGGACCTCACAGCGTAAATATGTCGTCCAAAGTTTGACCTTGGACGCTTCTCGCAGCCTGCGCGCTGCCAAGTAAGACAGAAATATCAAGAATGCGCCAAGTTGCTTACTTCTTTGGATCGCCTGGGAACTTGAAATGCAATCCAAGTTCTCCGTCATGAGTTGTTTTGTGTGAGGCGGAATTGTCTTTCTCTTCGCTGATTAGACTATCGTCCTCCCGCTCGTTATCTGCAGCAGAAGAAGAGTCTGAGACAAGTGTTACTGAGTAGCATGTCTTTACGAAAGGTTTGACGAGTTTTATTTGACCACGCTGAAGCTTCACGGAATAGCGAACAAAACTGGTCGGCTGTGGAACTCAGCATGATATATATCTGGAGATTCTCAACGATTAGCCAGCGGCTCACGATTTTATGACCGTGCCATGTTGAGAGACTCAGAGCATAGATACCAGCTCGTGCGTTCAATCTCTACTCTTTGTATTGTCAATCAGAGAATCGTAAATCACACAGATTTACTATCTAGCGAGGCAAAAGCAAGGTATGGGGCCACTAATACACTTTCCCCGCCTAACTCTAATGTCAGGCCGTGGCAAGATTATACGACACATACTAAACTCACATAAGAATCCTCTACTCCTTGTATACCGAGACTCAACACCGCGTTTGTGTCCATCTTCTCAATACTCTGACCATCGACGGTCTCTATCTTGAAGACGGCAACGAGAGCAATATTTCAGTCAACTGTTCTTTCGTCTGCTCCTTGAAATGAGTCTGCAGTACAGTTGAGGGGTGGGTAGATGTGGGTTGTGTCGTGCAGGCGCCATGGAGATCGATAGGAAATATATAAATTGTTAGCAGAAATTTTCACACACCGTTAGGATTCCCCAGGGCCAAAGCCCACTCTAGATCACGGTTGTGGTGGCCGAAGTCGTAAGAGCAAGGACAGTGGCAAGTTGTTCGTGGTCGGATTGTGCGACGTTGTGGAGTTGCACAACGAGAAACAACGTATCAAAAAAAAACGTTAGTAAAAGTGTTGAAATAAAAGTCTGCATGCATACCGTATTGGCTAGGAGGGCAGCGGGCATGTTGCTGTGAGGGCGGGCGGTGGGATAGTTAGCCATGAGAAAGTGATCACTTTTGGTGAGGGCTTTGATGGAGCCCTCACCGAAAGTGATCACTTTCCCATGCTAACTAGTTTTTAAAATAAATAAAAATAATATTTTAAATCGAGTTTGCAAGATCTAATCGTATCTAAATAGATATCAAATTGTCGGTGCACCGGTACGTCACGTGCTTTAACGTCGAGCAAATCGCCTTGCCTCGAGAGTTCAAGCTCCCTTCCCAAATCGGCAACACCACCCTCCGATTCCCACTCCCACTGCACCCAAACCCAAGTCAACGCCCTTCTCCACCTCTCCGCATGTAGCATGCGCTGATGAACTTCCGATTGAGCGTGTCGGTGTTGGCGCATGGTCAGGATGAAGGTGAGCGTAGAGGAAGAGGAAGTATTTGGACTTGATCTGGGTATTGGTGAGTTTAGGATAGACTTGAGAGGATGTGAACACGGACGCTCATGTACATCCAGCGCAAGTCTATACAGATAGCAGAATATACACGCGTCCCCTCGATTTTTGAATTGTTGCCATCTTTTTTTGTTTTCTTGACCGTTCACGATGGCAGGCAAGTCTTGTGGTCTTGCAGGAGAGCAGAGCTGATGAGCATATCTATGGGATCCAGACTCTGCGTGAGCCATGTCCTAGCGTCCTTCCGATTTGCATTGTTGCCGGACACAGACGCAAGCAACGACGGCGTCTCCCCCCGCGGCATCATCTCCACCACCGCCATCGTCCGCGACCTCAGTGCGCCGCCGCCCACCGTTCCCACTACCAACAACAATTCTCCAAGTAGTCGAAGAAGGGGCTCTCCAGGACCTCAGAGACGAAGGTGCTACACCAGAGGAAGAGGAGGCTGCGTTTGCTCGGGTACAGGAGGTTTACGAGCACGCTGTCGCACAAGTACCACCAGGCGGAGAAAAACGTGCTGCAGCGCTATATGCATTCCAGGACATATCCTCCGATCATACCCGAAAGCTATTTTGTAAGTTTCATCATCCGGATTGTCCAAGAACCGCTCTGGCTTGAAGG
>QGOA01000501.1:6099-39128 GCA_003313075.1 Termitomyces sp. MG16
CTGTTAGTACTACTCTCAGCCCTTGAGGTGCTCTGGTTCTTTAGCTACCATTCAGACAAGTGTGGGCCCTTCAGCACTGCTTCCAGACTGCTTATATAAGCTGGAGTTTGCCTTTCTGACTTCTAAAGTCCAGAGTTTCCTGCCTTGTTTGCACAGTTGTTTGGTTAGTCAATTTTTGAGTTTTTAAGGTTTTGTTGTACTGTACAGCTGTTTCCCATGCTTCAGAAGCCCCAGAAGCATCCAACCTGGCATAGGGAATCCCTAATTTGTTCTCTTTGGATCTCCCTCTGCCAGGTGAGTAGTTATTATGATATTGTCAGTACATACTCTAATACACTTTGGATCTCCCTCTGCCAGCTGTGTGACTGAGCCACAGCCTCTAGAGGTTGCCCTTACATTGCCCTTGGCACCACAGTGACAGGTTTGGACTCCATAGGTGGAGCCCAAGATGGTGTGGTTTCCTGCTGACCCAGAGACAGCTTGGCCAGAGGCTCACTGACTGTGGCCAGTGACTCTGACAGGGCCTTAGAGGTCACAGCAGGCAACCATGACAATGAGGCAATAGGCTAAGTAGGCTGCTCAGAGCATGCTGGTCATGCTGCCATTGGCACTCTTGCCTGTGGAGGTTTGACCAGTCAAATGGGCTGATATCTAGCCCTCTTGACCTTGGTGGTTGGTTCCTCAAACATTGACACTTTGTGCTTGGACATGTGATTGATTTGCTCCATTGCTGACACACACTGCCTCTTCATCAGCTTGATCTGGTCAAGCAATCCCACAATCACAACAACAGCCAAACCATTCTGCAGAAAGGATGCAGTTGCAGAAACTGGCTGTCTTGCTGCTTCCAGTCAGTGGAGGAGTGCATCTGGCACTACCAATTTCTGTGCTTGTGGTGCAGGTTCCACATATAGTTTGGCCATGGGCCAATGTGCCCATGGCACAGATGGCAGTCCCATTACTGCACCTGCATATGTCAGTATTGATGCCAGCAGACATGCTGGTGGTACCTGATAGCAGTGCTCTTGGCACATGCTGTCTCATTGTCTACCTCCATCTCTTGTGAGTGGAGGGGTGTCTGATATGGAAGCAGTTCCACATGGCCTGGGTAGGCCACACCTGCTGTCTGATATTGGCTGCCTGCCAGATATGGCAGCTGCCTCTGGTAGTCTGGTTGATACAGATAATTTTGCATGTTAGAGGGTCTCTCTTCTCTACCAGAGCCTTGCAGGCTCTGATTACTTTTACTAGGCCCCCAATAAGCCATTACTCAGGACATGTCAGCTATGTGTATTGGGACTTGGGAGGAGAAAAGAGAAAAAAAAATCTCCTAACTCTGCCAGTGGTGTAAACAACTACAAATAAGAGCCACCTGATCACTTACCAGCTATCAGAGTGAACTTCATCCACATTTCACCACCTCACATGCTCTATGCATATTTTGCTAGCTGTTGAGGGTGTTTCACACCCTGCAGCTCAAGGTACTGGTCTAGTGCTGCAAGGTCTTTTTTAGCTGACTAGAGGCTCCCAGGTGGTATCACCTATGCTCCATCTCACCTCAAATTTGAGGTGTCTATCTAGTGTCCACCTATGACCTATAAGGTCATCCAGGAACTATTCCTGGTCATCACCAGTCTCAAAGTTGTAAGGTTCCAGCATTGCATGATTAGGGAACAGCATATCACTATTGGCCAGATATAGTTGCAACAGTGACACATGAAACTTGGGCACTACTCTGCACATCTGCAGCACACAGGGCAGTTCCAACATGTAATTAGACATGCTAGGTTCAGCTTTGAGGACCCTATATAGTCCAATCCACTTGAGACACAACTTGCTTGCTCTGCCTTTTGGTAGGTTCAAGTTTTTTGTTGAAAGGTAAACTAAGCTCCCTTTCTCGATGTCTAGTTCATCATGCCTGCAATTATTTGCATGTTTTGTTGCCACACATGCAATTCTATAATCACATCATGGGCATCTGCTAAGTTTTTAGTGCATTGCATGCAAACTGTTTCACTCCAATATAAATAACTTTGTCAGTGCAAAGTTTGCAAATCATAAATGGCATATAGCTATTATTGAGCTCAAAGGGTAAGTATCCTGTGGTTTCTGATATGCTTGCATTTATCATGAATTCAACGAGTGGACATCTATCAACCCAGTCCTTCTGGTCAGGATGCACAAAGACTCTGAGTATCTGCACACTATTTCTATTCATGTGTTCTGTCTGTCTATCTGTTTGCAGATGAAAAGATGTCAACATGAGCAGTTTTGCTCCAAGCAGATTGTGTAGTTCCTTCTACTATTTGGAAGTAAACTTGGCATCTTGATTGCTGACAATTGAGCTGAACAATCTATGGAGGTGTACTATCTCCTTGAGATAGATCCATGACAAGTCTGAGGCAGTCATGGTTGTCCTCACAGAGATAAGATGGACCGGACTGGTCATTCAACAAATCACTACCTACAGGTAGTTAGAACTCTTTGACTCAGGGAATGAACTGATAAAGTCCATTCTGATTGAGTCCCAGGGTTTGACTAGAATTGTAAGTGAGTGCAGCTTCTCTGGTGGCTTCAGGGTCAAGACTTTCAACTGTTGACATAACTTGCATATTGAGCAGAATTTACTCATTTTCTTGGCCATTTATGGCCACCAGTACTAGTGACGCACATAATCCAATGTTTTTTTGAGTTCTGAAGTAGCCTACTACTTTGTGGGCCTGGTTCAGGATAGTCATGATCAACAACCACTTCCAGGTAATGCAGATAACTTTGGACCCAGTAGGTCTCATGAGATAAATGAGCTGCTATTCTACCGTAAAGCATGGATGTGCCTGTATATGGTTCATAATCTCTAGAAAGAGAGCATCATTTTTATATCTTTGCTGGATATATGCGTGAAACTGTGTATTGTCCCTATTAGTTGAGGCAGGATGACAATTATGCAATTCCAACGCATGTTGCAGCATCATCTTGTTACTGCCAGAAGGCACTTCTAGCCTAGTTGCTTTTGGTGACTGGGTAACCTCATGGTCCACCAGTATCTGAGCCTTGATATCTCAAGTTTCTTGTTGTTCTTGCAGTGTAGTACTTGGTTGCAAGTAGTACTGATAGTTCTGGGGCTTTCTTGAAGTTTTAGAAAGTGACATCTAATCCACACTGGTGCTTGATGATAAGGTTGATGTCTTGGGTGCTTCACAGAATATCAAATACCCTGCAAGGCAAAAGAAGGTTCTCAATAAACTCCAGCCTAAGTAGTTCACTGTAACCTGAGTTACGAGTTAGAACTATCTTGTGTGAATCACACAAGTGCTAAATCAGACCGCAGTATCGGATTTGACTAGTACTTAGAGTGAAAACAAGATGTTGGCTTATGTAATACTCTACTGTATAATTATAGCGTTGTTGACGCTAATACTATGTATGACTCTGTTACATTCACTCTCTGGGAACCACCGAGCCTTTATCTACCAATAGACTTCCAATAAGAGGTGTTCAATAAACTCTAGCCTAGGTGATTCACTCCCTGGGAACCACTCTAAACCTTTGCATATCAAATGTCTGTCTATTCTCTACTAAACTTGGGCTATTTATACTGTTTTTCTGGTGCACAGACCACTATCTACACCTGACTCTTTGTTGTCAACTCCCCAGCCTCCAGAACATATTTGATAGTCCAATTTCTCTTTTGGGAGGCATGTTTCAGTGCCACCAGTTCCACCATTCAACTTCTTGTTCCACCATTCCTCCAGATGTCTCTGATTGCCACTTTCCCATTTGCTTCAGCTCTATTTAGCATGATCCTATTCATAGATCCTTCTTTCCCCTTTTAGTGCTTCCCTGCATTCCATGCTTCTTTTGACATCCCTCCATGCTTCCTTTCCTTTCCCCTTTCAGTCATGTCAAATCGGGCATTGTCAGATCTGATCTTGATCTAAATTATCACAAATTGATCCCATTTTGTCACTTCTGCCAGCTTCCATGCTTCCTCTTCCCATTACAGTGGTTGGACTATTGTTGAGTGGATAGCTTGAGCTGGTCCCTGCCCTTTGTTCTGTACTGTCTGTGTATTCATTGGGGTGTTTTTGGAGATATAATTTGTTGAGACTGCTACCAGAAGGCTTACAGTTTTGACTGTCTGTGTATTCATTGGGGTGTTTTTGGAGATATAATTTGTTGAGACTGCTACCAGAAGGCTTACAGTTTTCAGCCTTATGATTAAATGTTTATTTTGACTTCTGGTGCATGTTGTGTCCCTGACTGCTGGTACAGCATCATATCAGCAGTTGCTTGCTATGACACATTTCCTGCACTCTCATGGCACATATTTCAACTGTATGTTCCTTTATTTCATGGAACCTGTGTAAGGGCAAGTCGTTGTCCTCTAGATCTATTTGTTTATCTACTTAGACATAGTCATGCACATCATGGATGTCATCTCAAGTGTCACTCTTAAAATATCAAAACAAATAGTCAGTTTGCCTTTTACACTGGCTCAAAAAACTGCTCTAATGTTTGGCTGTTTTAAAAAGATTCACATGGTGTGCAACAATTACATAAGCAAAAAATTGTAGGAAATCACATGACATACAACTACATCTTGGCTTCATAACAACATATAAATCATGTGATTTGGACAAGAACTTGCTGATTAATAAATCAAACAAAATATTCAATCATTGGAGCAGTTTTTTGACCCACTCTAATTTACTCTAATTTTCATATCTAGTACTTGGTATGGCCTCCATTTGCCTTTATAACTGCTTTGATCCTTCTAGGCATGCTTTCTATGAGGCTTTGGCATACCTCTGATGGTATTTTATTCCACTCCTTGACCACTCTCTCCTACAACTTATGCACTCCTTTAGAGAGTACCTCATACTCCAAAAGTTTGCGCTTGATGTAAATCCAGAGATATTCAATGGGATTGAGGTCAGGGGATTGGGCAGGCCAGGCTATGACAATGATGTTGTTATCAGAAAACCAGGTTGTTGCTCATTTGGAGGTGTGTTTTGGGTCATTGTCTTGCTGAAAATATTGCCCTTTCTTCTCCATTTTCAACTTCTCAAAGCTTTCCACCACTCCCTCATTCAAAATCTCACAATACTGTGCAGCATCCATCTTCTCCTGAACTTCTATGAGCTTCCCTACTCCATTCCAATCCATGCAGCCCCATACTATTAAATTGTTTCCTCCTCCATGCTTGACAGTTGGTGTAGTGATGTGGTCAGATAGTGGTTCTTCTGGAATTTTCCATACATATACCTTCCAATCTGATCCAATCTGATTAATCTTTGTCTCATCACTCCACAAAACCCTTTTCCAATCCTCCACTGTCTAGTTTTCATAATACTGAGCAAATTTGAGCTGGTTTGCATGATAAGCAGCCTTGAGCATAGAAACTTTTTTCTTTGTTGCTGAGCAAAAGCCTGCCTCCTTCAATGCATTTCTGACTGTCTGAGGATTGACAGGACTAGAGATGACAGAATTAATAAACTGTGTAGCTTGAACAGCATTATCTAGCTTCCCAGTAGTAATTTGACGAATAATAGACTGTTTGTCACATGCTGTAAGCTTGGAAGGATGACCTCCAGGATGATTCTCTTTGTTGCTCTCCAGCTCTTTGCTGATCCTCCCCACAGTGCCCTTTCCCAGGCCAGTTTTTGCTTGGATTTTATGCTAAGAATACCCCTCATTGAGGAGAGAAGCAACAGAAGAGCGATTGGCAGCAGAAAAAGGTTGCATGATGGTGGTAGAGTGTCAAGAAGGTGATTGATTGAAGTTGAACATGTCAAATTAGTACAAACAAGGTCACATAACATTGCTTATACTTTTCACCAAGTGTTTCCATCTTCTACTGCTGAAAAGTATTGAGAAAATATGAAAATTAAAGTGAGTCAAAAAACTGCCCCAATGATTGAATATTTTGTTCAATTTATTAATCAGCAAGTTCTTATCCAAATCACATGATTTATATGTAATTATAAAGCCAGGATGCAGTTGTATGTCATGTGAATTTCAATGATTTTTTGCTTATATAATTGTTGCACACCATGTGAATTTTTCCAAAAAGGCTAAACATTGGGGCAGTTTTTTAAGCCAGTGTGCATAGATGATATCAAACTGATAGCACAACATATAATCAATCCATCAACATTGTTGCAGTGATATATGCACTTGAGTCTTGAAGAATTTGAGTGCCTTATGATCTATAATGATATGGATCTTATATCCCATCAGCTTATCCTCCCATTTTAGGAGGGCTTCTAAGATGATGAGTGTTTCTAACTCGTGTACTGCATAATTCTGCTGTACAGCAGTGAACTTCCAGGATATAAATTCTGCAAGTCAGTGATGAGCTCCTATTATAGATGTCCATGGGTAGTGCCAACACAGACACCTCACATTAACACCTTGGTACTATCAGGAGCGGCATGCCTTAGCGCTTTAGAGGCTAATTTTTGCATATTTTCATGTTAATAACTTGTAGCTGGAGCCTCTAATTACTCCAGAACCACTCTTTATAGCACCATTTACTCTTAGCACCTCTCTTGACATCTTGCTGCACCTTGCCACTCACCTTCCAAGGCCATACACAGATATGGACACTTAGCACCAGTCAATCTGGAATGATGCTCTTAGCCAGTGGCAGTGCTTACAGGAGGAATGATGAAGTATTTTTATGACAGACAGCTTGGAGTTTCACCTTAGCACCTGCTGACTCAGACTCATAGCATGATTGTGGACCTTTTTACCATATAGTTTAATTCATGGCATTCACTTACATATAAATACTTACTTTTTGTTAGTAGTGCATCATCAATTTAGCAGTAGTGATTGTATCCCAACATTTTGGTCACCCTACACAACAGACTACCTTTTGTTGACTGTGTCAGCAAGAGGACTCTGCTTTAGTTCTCTCTCTCTCTTTTTCTTTCTACAGTCTCTTAGTACTTTGCAACTATGGCAAGGCATTTGTGCTTAGATTTGCTAAGCAATCTTGTCATTTTATCATCTCTTTTGGATGCTAACACTTAGCACCTCTTAGCACCTTTCCTTGGCAACTCTCTCCTATGCCTCTTAGTGCCTTTCCTTGATGACTCTCCCATGCTTTTTAGCACTTTTTATTGATGATTCTCCAGTGTCTCTTAGCACCTTTCCTTGGCAATTCTTTCTCATACCTCTTAGCACCTTTCCTTGGCAACTTTTAGTGCACTCTTGCTGCATTTTGGACCTTACATAAGCACCAATCACCTCTATTTCCTTGCCACCAGTCTTTTGCCTACTATGTATTCTCTGAAACCTGTCTGGAACTCTCTCACACACTTAGCACACTCAAAGCTATATTGACTAAGTAGCTGTACTAGTGATAGTGCACCATAGCTCAATTTGGGCATCATTATTGGCATATTTGCCAGGGCTTTCCTTGGCCAAATATGGCTCCTATACTTGTTTTGGACACATCACAGATGAACCAAATAGGCTCTTTGATATATGGATCAATTAGCCATATAATTGGTATTTTAGCATATATGTGCTTAATCATTTCAAAGCACTGCTGATGCAGGGGTCTCCAGTAAAAATGGGACCCATTCTGGGTCATGGCCATTAGTGGCCCAGTGTATGGCATAATGTCTGGTAAAAAGTTACCAATATAGTTCACTAATCCAACAAAATGCTGGATATTGTTGTATGTGCATGGAATGTGTCACTTTTGAGTTTATTTGTATTGGGGTGTATACCCTTCTTGTCAATAACATGTTCTAGACAGTCTATACTGAATGCATACAACTTGCACTTTTTCTAGTTGAGGTAGAGACTTGCCTTCCTGAGTCGTTCAAATACGACTTATAAGTGCTGCTCATGCTCCTCAATGGAGTCTGAAAATATAAATATATTGTCTAGATAAACGTGCATGAACTTCCTAATTATGTCTCAGAAAATAAAGATCATTAACCTCTGAAATGTTGCTAGTGCATTATAGTTGCCAATTTGCATGATATTGCTCACAAATGTCTCCATTAGGGATGAAAACAACATTTTTAGTATGTCTTCTTTGTGTATGCAAACTTGTTCATACACATTCATGAGGTCAATTTTTGACCTATACTTTGCCTTAGTGACATCTTTGCATATGACTTTCTGATTCAGGAGGGGAGTTACATCTTTAACTGTATTATCTGTCAGGTTCCGCTGAGTCGGGGGCTTTCCGGAAAAGCAATCGCCCTTACAATGCGGACTTGACCCACGGATACTCAGGTGTCTGGAACTCCGGGGCTAGGACTCCGGGGTTCAAGACGTGGACAGGGGAATCCCAGGAAAGGAGACTTGGTCCGGGGGTTTTGGGTGGTAGGTGGCTGGGGAGTTCGGGTGGGGGTCGAGTCGTGAACCGGAGGTTCTAAGACGAGACCAAGTTAGTAACTTAAAGTCGCAAAGTGCGTACCAGTCTTAAAGCACGTGAGTATTCAAGCGTGCCAGTCAATGCGTACCAGTCAAATAGAGGGCACGCAACAATCCAAGTAATGCAAAGTATGTAATATCAAGACTAACGAATACAACAGGGAACTACGCTTAAGTACTACGGGACCGGGTCTCGGGGTTCTGGGGTGTCTGGGATGGGTCCTGGGGGTTATTGAGTAGCGGGCAGGGACTGTATACCTGGATCGTGCATGTGGGGCACACAATCAATTGATGCGGAGGGAGCTGTGATGCATGATGCACGTGATCCGATCGTTGATCGGGGCTGGTGGCAGCTGATGGTGGTCCTTGATGCACGTGATGGCAGCGTTGGTAGTCGTGATGGTGGGGCGTGTCCTGTGGGGTTGGAGGGAGGGTCCTGGGTGGTGTTCCGGGGGTGTCCTGGGGTGGGTCCGGAGAGAAGGGGTCGTGACATTATCATTGTGCTGTTGTGCATCCAATGCTGTTTGTAATATCTCATCCTTTTTGAAAATACAGAATAAAGGTGCAACTTGCACTGCTGGTTGTGGTTCCCACCACTTTGCATTTATATACCTGTTTATTTTTTCACAAAGCTGGTCTTGAAGTGCTTGCAGACAATGAGGCAAGTGATACTTGTATTGCTTATTCTTGTCAATGAGATTAATCTCATGATTCACCTCCCTCCAAGGGAAAAGCTCCTCCTTTGTCCCATTGACAATATCTACAAACTCAAGCTGCCATTGCTGGCATAGTCAAGGAATGTCTTCTTCTGTCAGGCTTATAGTCTTACCTTTTCTCTTTGATACACATGCTACATGTGGTTGAATCTTTGGTTTGAATTGCTCTCATAAGACACATACATGCTCTTCTGTGAAATCTCCTAGATTTAATCTTATGACTGACTCTTCTTATCGTCTCTGACAACAATTGCACACTTCTTGCCTTTAGTGATACACCATGAAACATGATATCTGAGGCTTTGAAAATCTCATCCTCCCATGCATGACAGTATACCTCTCCAATCTGGGTCGATTGTACCCTTCCTATTGTATGCATCACCATTGATGCCACCAACTCATTTCACTCCTGTAGCATGCATGGGTTGTATGCCCATTGCACTTCTGGTCAAGTCACTGGTCAATTCCATAGTGCTTGTGTGCTCTCTACAGTTCCCACAGTACTATATACCTTGTCCTTAACAAGGTCTTTTACTTTCATCTGAAAACTGGTTGGTTAGCATTCCAGCGACTCTACTACACATTTACCACACCTATTCTCCTGTTGTTTAGCCCAATTGAGCTTTCCAAGGCTATATACAGCCATGTCCAGCTGCTTCCTCTTCTCCAGAGTTCTCTGAAACTCTTCCTCTGACATCAGAATTGCCAGTGAGTCTGCAGGTAAACTATTTGGTGGGATTTCTTTGTCCTTCACCTCCTGCACAGTCACTCTCTTGCAACTATTTAGTCAGTCACATTTGTTGCAACACTTCTCTGTTGTGTGATAGAGCTATAGGCAACCATCTGTGTTGTGCAACACTACTTTCTCTGCCGTTATAGATGTGCCATTCACAACAACCATGTCATTTACAAAGTCCAGAGATACCCTATTTTTACACATATATAGTGTACCAATAATCATGTCATAGCAATCAAAATTTGCTATATCCATGTACTCCTTTGTCAACATCTCTAATGTCTTGACTTTCACCTCAGTGCCAAACTGCATCATGGCACAACTCACTATGGTTCCCAATTGGAGCATCAATGGCTCCTCCAGCTCATAAATGCATATCACATTAAAGTAAGCAAACTGGGGCATTATGCCCATAGTAGTACTCCCTGAGTCCATTGTACATGCCACCATACTTCATGTCCTTCTATCTATTGCAGCATTCTGCAGTGCAGCCATTGAACAAGCTGATGTCAAAAATGTGTATTTAAACTCATTACTTAAAGAAAACAGAATCATATTTATGCAATTCCCATCTTACTACTGACAATTTTGCAATTTACCTCTTAAATTTGCCAACCTTCCAGATTCAAAGTTGGCATGCTGCTTGAAATGCCTGCTTTATAGGACAAAGCAAGGTGCATACCACTGGTATAAAGAGGTCTTCAACACATTCACTAATCTTAGTTATTCAGTCTGCCAAGCCGATGTTGCTGTCTTCTACAAAACTGACAGCAAAAGCTACACAATTGTTGCTATCACAACTGATGACTTCACCATAATCGGTAACTCTACCAATTCAATATCCCTGATCAAGAGGCAACTCAGCAAATGCTTTGAGATTGTAGATCTTGGTCCTATCAACTGGCTTCTGGAGGTTAGTCTCACTCAAGACCACAGTGCTTGCACCATTTTACTCAGCCAACAAGCCTACATTGAACAAATCATTAAATGCTTTGGTCTAGAAGGCTCATGCACCACTGTCATGCCTATGGAGCCCAGAGTTGACTTTATGCCTGACTCACCTTGAGTCTCTTCCATAGTTCTGTTGCCTGCAAAGAAAACATGCTATCGTGAAATGATAGGCTTGCTCATGTATGCTGCTGTCATGACATATCCAGATATTGCCTATGCTGTCTCCATCTCCTCCTAATATCTCAATGCTGATGACACCCAAAGTTTGGTCAGTAACAAATATAACTATAGTGTTACCATACCAAAAACTTGCGTTGGGCGTGCTATAAGTGATGTGAGGAGTCCCGGGCAGGTCCCAGAGAACGTGCCTGTGAAAATGGGGAAAAGTCGGTAAGAGAGTCGGCAAGTGTAAAGCGCTAAGGTAAAGTGCCTATGAAGAAGCGGTAAGCAAACACGGCAATATTAGCGGCAAGAACACAGTAAGCTTAGTGAGGTCTAAGTGTTGATAATGCCTGCCATAGCTGCAAGGCGCGAGGATGTTGAGTGTTGGCGAGTGTCTGCAACTGCTGATGAGTTCGACGTTGCCGACCATAAATGAGATCTTGAGCGTAAGGGAGACTGAAGAAAGAGGAGCAGGAAACTCTGGTCTGTTGTTCGATGATCCATGTACAAGTCGGTAAGTACTTTATATACTACAAGGAGTTCACCGTCGCCAGTGACCAACCATTGCCAAAGTGCGGTAAACTAGAAAATTTCATAGGGGTAGCTCCAACGGTTTCAGATCCCTACCGTCCATGCAAGAGCCTTAGCGATGCCAGGCAACAGATCGCAAAGCTAAACCATTACTCCATCACCCTTCTGTCTGTCCAAAATGCTTAGCGATGTCAGGCACCAGATCGAGGCGCTAAGCGATGTCAGACACCAAGGTCAAATGCCAAGCTGTCCGTCAGTTTTTGATAGATCATCAGGCTTCTCCCTAAGCGCTGTCATCAGTGACTGATGCCATCTGTCAGTTGTCATTCTGTCTGCTGTCGGCGCTATCATTGATTGGATCTGCTTCTTGCCATGTGCGGCCGTCAAATATTGCCAAAATTGGTTAGTTAGCGCGTGCTAAGGTATCCCGGACCTGTGCCGTGTTGCCGTAGCCTGCCGTTGATGCGCTGATCCTGTATGGGGTCCTATCATCTCCCCCCAACTGAAAAATTGACTGTCCTTAGTCACCAAATAAGGCTACCGTTACCGCTTTTGTGACAAGTGGTCCGTGTGTTCTTCAAACTTCGTTTATAGTCCTGGTGCATAAGTTTGGACTTCACCTCTCTTCTCTGATTTTACCTGGCGCTCTTCAAAAATAATATGTCTTTCCACATTCCAACTCCGCCTTCCGTACCGTCTCACAAGGCTCAAGACGCTGCCTCTGCTTATATTGACAAGGCAAACAACTTCATTAGGTGCATCGAGGGTGTGGGCGCGGAGGCGCCTCCAAACTTGATCGTTGCCATGATGAAGCTGTTGGAACGCTGGTATGAAGTTCGCGTTCTTGGCGTAGGGTGGGATAGGGAGATTGAGGTGTGGGAGTGGTGCCAAGCCCACTATGTTGATAATTGTGGCGCCAACTGGTTAGCGCCTTTTTCTCGCTTTGTAAGTGTTTTTAGTCCTTGCCGTGTTGCTAGCTGATTGGGTCCCTAGGCGCCTCCTCCTGTCCCCACCATTGAGGACAAATTGGAGGATATCCTTTCTGGTGCCTTGCCAATGACGGTAAGCACGCCTCCACCTGAGTAAGTATTCCTAACCCATTCTTTTGACTTAGCTTTGGTCTGACTTGTTGCCCTATAGTAAACAGGAGGTGCTGGCGCCCTTGGCGCGGATGCAGGTGGAGGAGGAACTCTCTACCGCCGCCTCTCATGATGCTAAGGAGATTACGAGGGTGCTAGAAGAGTGGGCATGTGCGCAGGCATTGGCGGAGGAGATGGAGGAGATTGACCATGGGAGGGCGCCAGTCACCAAGGAACAGAGCAAGGTTTCATGCGCTGGCAGTGCACAGAGCCCAGCACTGCCGGCTAGCAGAAAGGGCTCCCCAGTAAAGCTGGGTAAGGCTTTGAAGAAAGTGAGTTTTTGCCTATTCTTGCCGCTGCCATGCCATGCTAACCACTATTTCCAAGTCTCACAAGGGAAAGGCTCCCCAGTACGCGGTAAGTATTCTTTTTGGACCTAGGCAGTGTTTACCAACCTATGTCTGCAGGCGCCAACACAAAGTTCCTTCGATGACAAGGAGCTGAATGTGGAGGGGCAGAGGAAGAAGGTTGCTGCTGGTAGCATGGCAGCAGTTGGGTGGGCCTCCTTGGCGTTGCCAACATGCCAAGGGGATGGGCCAGAATCTGTCAGCAATCGAGGCGCTGGCGAGCACCAAGGGACTTTGGTCTCAGAAAAACAACAAGCCCCTTCCCCAAGCAAGGGGAAGGGCAAAGCAAAGTGCCCTCGTGTGGTCTCGTCGTCGCCTTCCCCCTCACCAGCACCAAAGGATACCAAAATGGAGGACCTAGAGAAGGCGTTGGCGGCTAGTCGCCTCCCGCCTCGTGACACAGAGGCTGGCCCAAGTGGTCTCTTGTCGCCCATTCACTTGGCGGCAAGATCTCTTGGCAGGGGGCAGGAGGAGGGAGAGCGGGAGGCGGTTGGCGACTCGGCACCTCAAGAGGAGCAGGAAGACACTCCCGCAGATGTTGAGATGGGGGATGAGGGGAAGGCAGAGGGAGCAGTAACGGGAGGAGATGAAGACACCGAGGGTGAAGAGAAAACCTTGGCGATGCAATGGGAAGGCGACGAGGTGGTGGCAGGTGAAGGGGAGGGAGCGGTTGGAGTTGCCAGGGAGGAGCCTGAGTGGCACTGGCTGCCTCCCTACAGTAGTGTTGCCCCTTGGGAGGTATCAGACCCCGAGGACATTGCTGGACTGGAGCCTAGGCGACCTGTCATCGCCAGGATAAACCCTGCCTGGACTCCCCAGCCACAGCCATCAGTCACTGGCAACGCTTTCAACTGGCTGGAACAAGACCTTGTGTACCCAGTGGTGGCGCTTAACCCACGGGAGATGCTGGAGAGGTTTTTGAGGAGGGCGGCAACGATGGAGGCAGCAATGGGGCAAGAGCGGGAGCGAGTCCGAGGGCAGCTAATGGCGCTAAGGTTGCGCTACTCCAACCTGGGTCGTAGCCTTAGCGTTCTTTGCGACTACCAGGCAGATTGCCAAGCCGCTATGGATTGGCAGACTGCCAACAATATCTTGCCAGGCGACCTGCTTCCCCTTCACGACTCTTCTTTGCCAGTCTCTGATGACTCTTTGCTGATGGAGGATGATAGTGAGTAAACGGACCTTAGCTTAGATAGGCCGTTTTTGTATTTTGTTTTTGTTGGCACCTCGTATTTCATATATTTTTGCTGTTTCCCTACCGAGCGGAGGAATTGAGTCTAGTCTGAGTTAGCGAACCATCACAGGGTAAGTCAAGTAAGGCAAAGGGAAGACGAGCGGTAAGTATTCTAAAGTAGGTTTTAGCAAGAGGAGTAGTAGGTGAGGGACTTAGACAAATTTTGAGGAAAAAGGGAAATGCTCAGTAAATCATCATAGCAAAAAACCCTTGGTGAGAGTTGTGCAGGGCACTAAGCGTTGGCGACACGCTAGCGCTGCGACTTGACTATGTAAGGAATTGTCTGTTGGATATAGTACAGTAAGTATCAGCAAGAAAGATAAGTAAGGTAAGTAATAGAAAGAAAGAGCTTATCAATATATAGTCTTTTCTAATCATTTTCTTCTTCTTCAACTAGAGTCAGCAAATCATCATCATCCAATAATTCTGTTTCTTCAAGTTCTCTTAGCTTGGTGGTGTCGATATCTAGCACTTCCAACGGCAAGTCAATCTGTTCTCTGGCAAGGTATGGTAATAGGCGAAAGGCGGCAACAGGTCGATGTAGTACTGAACCATCTAATTCACAGAGCACGTAAGCGCCTCCACGGTTACAAGAGATAACTACCAAAGGTCCCAAATAGCATGGGCACATTTTCTTGTTGTATGAGGTTTCAATTTTGGAGTTGCGCAAAAGCACTAGCGTGCCCCTCGGGAAGTTGTAATCCTTGATAGTGGCACTATGCTCAGTCTCGAATCGCAAGGCTGCTTGGTGACGGGCACTAAAGACTACCTGGTGGAGTCACTCTAAATTTTCTTTCCTTCGCTGGAGATCAATGGCTCGTCTGGCGATCAGATCGGTAGTCGCTAAGATGCTGTTAGGTGCTGGCTGAAGGTAGGTTGCTTCTATAATGTCGGCAGGGAGTAACGGATGGGTGCCAGTAGCCGCGTAATAGGGAGAACAACCCATGCGCTTATGAATGGTAACTCTTTCCGACCAAAATACTGAATATGTCGCTTCACTCCAACGAGACTCGTCGCCATCGACCACCTTGAAGAGCACTTGCCGAACGTCAAAGTGTGGTCTCTCTACAAGTACTTGGCGTGTTTGTTGAATTTGGCAGAGGTGGCAAGTCCTAATGTACCAGGCAATGTTGGCACTAGCGTGTGGCCACCAGAACCGTTCTAACAGAGAAGCTCGAGTAGCGTACAGACCTCTATGTCCTAGTTCGTCATGCATGGCACACAGGACTCATAAGTGACTTTCTGGCTTGATGATCAGCTTGTGAGCGCCATCTCGATTTTGTCGCCAAAGTCGATTGTTGGTAAAGAAGAAGTGAGTGGCATATCGAATAAAGGTCGTATACTGTTTGTCGGTAAGGCCTGCGGGTCGCTTAAGATCTTGTATCCATTGTTCAACTATTAACAAGCAACTGTCTTCCACCTTTGCCTTGGCAGATCGGAAAACGGCATCGTAGGTTAGGTTTCTGCTGTCTTCTCTTAGTGGATGGGGTTCTTGTATGACTTTTACTGGAGGCGAGTTTTGACCGAAAATGCTTGCCATGTAGAATGTGAGGGGTGTGCTAAAGATCTCGGGGCGGTAAGGGACAATGGGATGTAGAAGGATACTGGCAGACTGTTGCCGTCGTAGTAGGGGAATTGGCTGTTGTATGAGGTGCACAAAACCATATAATCGGTCGATCCAGTCCTCGAAATCGCTATCAGCTTGTGGATCCACTGCCGGGTCGCCAGGTTGCCGTGGTCGCCTAGAGAGTCCATCCGGTCCGTGGAAAGAGCTCTTGACATGTACCAACTCAAAGTGAAACATGAGGATAGCGACTACCCACCAGTTCATGCTAGCAGATGGCTGGATATTGGGATTCTGCAGCATGCCTTTGATGTACCTAGCGTTGACTTCAACAATCAGGTTCCGTACGCCAATCAAATACATCTTTAGCAACTGGAAGGCTTTGAAGAGTCCATAGAGCTCTAGCTTAGGCTGACTGTAGCGAGACTCTCTGTCATTTAGCGTGATAGACCCAAAGCGGTTGTAGCGTCGCTGTCTCCGATTGTCACTAAGACACTGACACAAGAAGTAGCCAACGGCAATGTACAAGGTATCCACCGCCAAGATAACTGGGTCGGCAGAGCTATAGTCGATAGGAACTAGGGGTTTGGCGTCTTGTAGGGCTTTTACTAAGTCTCATTGTGCAGTGACCTGGACTGGCCCAAATTCAAAGGGCTTGTTGGTGCAGGTGAGTCAGTTAAGGGCATGTGCGCGATGGGCAAAATTCTTGACGAATATCCTAAGAACGCCAACGGTACCAAGAAAGGCGCGAACTTCAGATAAGTCACGGCAAGGACCCCATTGCTCCAAGAGGGCTAAGCGAGACTTGTCGGAAACACGTCCATTGGAAGTGCAGATGTGACCAAGTATTTTGAACCTTGGCGCGCAAAGGAGGAGCTTGTGACCACTAAAGGTTCCACCACTATACTTCATACGTTGGAGAACTCGGTTGAGCAACTGGAAAAATTCCCATAGCGCTAAGCAAATGTTGGAGTTGTCGGGATGGGTTGCCGGTAAGCCATTTACGAGTCGCCAGTCTTTGGGGCCTTTGACGCCAACGTCATCAATGAAGCTAAGGACATTATGCGGTATCTGGGGTTGGAGGATGAAAGTGGTGTCGTCATGGAATATAGGGACTGAGTTTGTCCAGCCCATCAGTAAGGTGACTAGACGCAAGGCGCCAAACAGAGTTTGAAAAGTAGTGAGATCCCGGGAAGAAGGGTGTATCAGGCATTCGTTGTAGCCAACGTAGAGGTCAAGGGTGGCGCCACAAATACGCCTGGCAAAAGACTTGGCAATGTGGTCAGGAAAAGGCGGTACGCCAGAGTGTTGTATTGTAACTCTATTCAGCAGCTCGAGACTGTGAACTATGCGTAGATTGCCATTCTTTTTGAGGACACAAAACCACCAGGAGCGGTAAGAGCTATTGGAAGGTTCGTAGACGCCAGCCTTAATCTTGGTCCTAATGATTTGGCAGACCTCGGCTTCGATTCCAGGCGGTAACGGTCAGTTGTGCTCAGTCCATGGCATGTGAGGAATGGTTGGGATTACAACAGGCAGGAAGAAGTCTGTACGTAGACTGCCGCGCTCCGAGTCTTCCCAAGCAAAGGCTTTATCTTGCTTAGCGACGAGGTCGGTAAGGACATTCAACTCATCTTTGGTTAAAAATCCTGTGTCATGCTCCTTTGCGAATTGTTGTTGGCGCTCTGCAGTAAAACGTCCCGTGGGCTGAAAGAGTGGCGGATTTGGTGATAAGGTTGGCATGTTCGCAAGAGGGTCGCCAATGATCTGGCACTTGATTCTAAATATCTCGGGAGAGTGCGTAGCGACGGGTTTTGTTTTAAGCGCAACTGGCTTATATTTCTTTTTAACTTGAACCCCTTTCCTTTTGGGAGCATTAGCTTGGTTATATACAGAGGTGGAAAGGGGAACTGTAGCCTGAGGAGCGGCAAGTCCAAGAATGGCAGGAGACAATGCTCCAGGAAGGGTAGTGAGATACATATTGGTAGACGCAATGTTTTGAAAGGATTCAGAAGCAGTAAGGTACAAGTACGCCAGAGCGGAGTCGGTAATGTTTTGATTTTTCTGGTAAAGCTCAGCGTCGGTAGTGGATAAAGTAGTTAAAATGTCTTCATCAAGAAAAGCTGTAGACACAACATTTACAAGACCAGTAGAATGGTCATATTCCAGCGTTAGCGCCACATCTCCATGATCGTCGCCAATCACCTCCTTGATGGTCTGTGAAAACACTGGTGGGGAGGTTCATTGGTGTGTTGGTCGGTAAATTCCGGGGGCTTAGCGTGGGCGCCTTTTTGTTGTCCCCTAGAGAACGTTGGCACCGTTCGTCGGATTCCGGAATTTGGGTCGCTAATAGTTAAGGTTGTCTCGTCGTCAGTAACAGTCTTGACGACTGATCGCACCAAGACGTCGAAGGGTCTGCCAAGTAGTAGGTCGTATGCCAGGGAACGTAAGATGTGTATTTGGAGGTAAAACGTGATGTCGCCAAGGGTGCAAGGCACATTCTTGGCGAGGCCTAGGGATCTGTCCACTGTACCGTTAACGCTCTGCATGTTTAATATAACTGTAGGGTCATAAATGAGGCCCAAATCATTAGCGACTTCAGCTGCCATAGAAATGATTTGAGACCCGCTATCCACAATTGCCTCTACCTTGTGCTTATTGTCTACTGTTAGCGCTACTGAGCAGATAGTGTGCGATTCTTGAGCGACGGTAAGGATTGCAGGGTCTTCTCCATGGTTTACTGACCTAAGATAGGTCTCTACTGGGTCCACAGAGGTGGCGTTAGCAATGGTGTTGGCAGGAGAGTCTTCAGCGTCCAAAGAGTCGATGGTAATGGAAAAACCAGGGAGCGCGTCGTCGAGGTCCTCAACCTCAGCAACGGTGGTCGCCAAGGGACGTTGGGGAGTGACAGTGGTCTTGACTTGGTTGCGGACATCAGGAGCAATACTACAAAGTTCTTCTACTGACAAGGTGACGGCGGTTTTCATAATGCAGCTGAATACGTGGTTGGATTTCTCTATGTTGAAAATTGGCGTGGTAGGTTGGTAGCCACCCTCAGGACATTTCTTGGAAGTGGCAAAATTTCGTTGTGCGGGAGCATGATAACAGTCAGGAATCCCTGAGTAGGGATGTAAAGGTGGCAGGGGCGGTTCAGGAGCGGCAGCGGTCGACAATGGTTCTGGAGTGGTAGCTGGCGGTGCAGCAGGAGCGGGAGGCATTGGCTTATATCCTTTAAGAGGTTGTTTAGGCTGCTTAACTTCAACCCCATCAAAGACCTGATTTTTGAGCGAATCCAATTCCTGTTGGAGCTTGGCAATATGTTCTTCCCACGAGAAGGTAGGGTGGTCACCAATGCTGTCGAAGTGTAAGACCTTGTGAATCATTTGCTGTTGGGTCGCTTGTTCAGGGTCGGGGTTGGCATTGCCAGAAAGCGTGCCGGTAACGATTTGTCCTGGGTTGCACCTATGCCATTCATCAACTTGCTCCTGGAAAGACTTCTTGTCCGGGTAGTTGGGGATGGTAGTGCCAGTGGTGAGGACTATCTTGCCGTCGATAGCCCTTCGAATTCTTTCTTGCCGAATATAATTTTTGAGGGTAGCGCAGCGTCCTCTAGTCATAGTATGTCCAATTTCCCCACAGAAGTGGCAAGGGCCAGATGCGGGTACATTAGCGGGTCAGTTAGCGAGATTGGTGGTAATCATAGTTTCAATACGAGTCATGGCGGAAGCGACAGCAGCGGTAACGGCAGCGTTGAGATCCTCCTTCTTAACGAAGTCAGCTACAGGAGGCAGGATGGGAATGATACCGTTAGTTCGCTCAGGCGGTGGGCTCGTCCTAGCACGTTGCAGCCCAATGCCAGTGTCCGTCCTCTTGAGAACCCATTTACTGGCTTCAAAGATGTCGGCAACATTATAGGGCTCATCTGGGTGATGGGCCTGATGAACTATCTCTAGGCGGTGAGCAATACGAGTCCAAAGCGAAGTCGGGATGCCTTATTGGAATAGGCGACGTTCCTCATTAATATACAGCTTGCTGTTTTGCACTAGCCACCTAGCAATCTTTTGGAATTCACGGTAATATGTAGAGAATGCGCCAAGAGATGATGTGCCGTTGTTGAATGATTCCTGTACTAGCTTCTGCAACTCGTTTACAGAGTATCGGGTAGCCTCTTCTGCGCCAGGGTACAACTGGATTACTGCCGTCTTCTAGCCCTCATACGAGGCGCCTTGGGCTGGAATGGGTGGGGCGGTGATAGGCTTCTACTCGGACTGAGCGCATCAAGGGACATTATAGGCCGACCAACACTTGACACGCTAAAGGCTCTAGCGACCAGCCTTGGGTACAGAGCAGCCCTAGCGCGGGCGCTCTATGGCAAGACTTATCCATTCATCTCAATCACCCGTATCAGCCCCTCAGCGCACTCCACTCAGTTACTTTGAAGACCAAGAAGACTCAGGACTCATAGCGCTAGCATAACGGCGGGAGGTGACTCTGACCAAACCCCGATCAGTACTGGAAGGAGTTAGCAATTGGCGCTGTCAATCACCGAGGCACCTCAATCAGAAGTCTAAAAGAATCAATGACGACGAGACAGGATACACGCAGACCCGACATTTAAATTCATCAAAAGATGGTACAATGTTTAGCGCCGGAATTAGCGCTCACGGCGTCTGTCGAGGATTCCCCGACTATACCCCGGGACAGCATGGCCAATTAAATTACATCAAAAAGTGAGCAAACTCGTACCACTTCTAAGTAGTTTTAGAGTCGCCGTTGGTCGCCGTCACCCATGTGCTGCAGATCGCCGTTGACAGGTGGCCGTTAGCTACAGTCACGAAGAGAGGCGCTAATTGGTAGCGCCGTCAATGGACTTATTTTGGAAATAATGTAGCGCATAGTATAAAAACTAGCTACTTGCCATGTATATACCAACGAATCGTAACCCCTTGAGCACCCAGTTACACTCAGCGTTCAAATCGCGCTAGCATTGCCTGACTTTGCCACCAAGTTCGGCGCTAGCTTCGTCTATCTCGTCTTCGTCGTTTACGGTGCCACCTACGGGCACGCTACGCTGCGCTATTCGTTTCTTTCTCTATAACTTCTCCTAAACTACGACGCTTACCACTTGCTAGGTAGCATCCGAGGCGCTATCATCTAGCGCATCGCCCTACCACCTCTGCTCGAGCACACCGGGACCCTGCCGGGACTCCTCACAAACCCGTACGCCAGGCGCTGGAGACGGCGTTGTACTGCGTATACGTCCAGCGCACCCAACCACAGTTGGCGTCATCAGCGGCAGGAACAAAGGCGGCAAACTCGGCAAGGCCTGTCCATGTCTCTGCCATGTCATACGATACGTATCTTGCCGCGTACTCCTTCATCTGTGTGTGGTCAGTAATGCCACAATCCCTGAATAAATACTCCAATTCCTTGAAATACTGGGAGAGCTCCCGTGGCTTGGACTCGTCCCATTTCAGTGCTGAGAAGTGGTTCCGTGGTGGCATGCGCTGAACTTGTTGTTCCATGGCGACGGTGGTAGCAAGTTCGGTTAGCGGTTGTGGGGAAGGGGTTCTAGAGATTGGCGACGGGGTAAGAGAAATGAGTTGAGAAAGAGGCGTTAGCGGAGTAATGGGGGTAACTGGTTGCGGTACAGCAAGTGGCGACGCTAAGAGGTCATCAGCGCTAAAGTCAAGAGAACACGGGAAGAGATCAGGAAATTCGTCTACAGTGGCATTCTGTAGTTCCTGTGCAAGAGAGAGACCCGGTAAGGCACCAGGTGGTTGTGGAGTTGATGGGTGGGAAGGAGCTATGCCTTCTGCCGACTGCTCTAGCAGGCGGCGCCTACGCTGGAGACAGGTTTCTGGCGGAATTCTGCCCTAGAGATCCCTTGCGGTGGGCTCCAATTTGATGACGCCCAAAGTTTGGTCAGTAACAAATATAACTATAGTGTTACCATACCAAAAACTTGCGTTGGGCATGCTATAAGTGATGTGAGGAGTCCCGGGCAGGTCCCAGAGAACACGCCTGTGAAAATGGGGAAAAGTTGGTAAGGGAGTCGGCAAGTGTAAAGCGCTAAGGTAAAGCGCCTATAAAGAAGCGGTAAGCAAACACGGCAATATTAGTGGCAAGAACACAGTAAGCTTAGCGAGGTCTAAGCGTCGATAATGCCTGCCATAGCTGCAAGGTGCGAGGGTGTCAAGTATTGGCGAGTGTCTGCAACTGCCGATGAGTTCGACATTGCCGACCGTAAATGAGATCTCGAGCGTAAGGGAGACTGAAGAAAGGGGAGCAGGAAACTCTGGTCTGTTGTTCGATGATCCATGTACAAGTCGGTAAGTACTTTATATACTACAAGGAGTTCACCATCACCAGTGACTAACCATTGCCAAAGTGCGGTAAACTAGAAAATTTCATAGGGGTAGCTCCAACGGTTTCAGATCCCTACCGTCCATGCAAGAGCCTTAGCGACGCCAGGCGACAGATCGCAAAGCTAAACCATCACTCCATCACCCTTCTGTCTGTCCAAAATGCTTAGCGATGTCAGGCGCCAGATCGAGGCGCTAAGCGATGTCAGACACCAAGGTCAAATGCCAAGCTGTCCATCAGTTTTTGATAGATTATCAGGCTTCTCCCTGAGCGCTGTCGTCAGTGACTGATGCCATCTGTCAGTTGTCATTCTGTCTGCCGTTAGCGCTATCATTGATTGGATCTGCTTCTTGCCGTGCGCGGCCGTCAAATATTGCCAAAATTGGTTAGTTAGCACGTGCTAAGGTATCCTGGACCTGTGCCATGTTGCCGTAGCCTGCAGTTGATGCGCTGATCCTGGATGGGGTCCTATCAACGCTCTCTGATCTACTTACATGGTAGCTGTCACTTGTGTTTTCTGCTACCTGCAAGAAACACCCAACATGAAGCTTACTCTTGGCAGTCCAGATCTTGAAATCTCTGGCCATTCTGATGCTGACTAGGCTTCACATCTCCATTGGCACTCTATTTCTGGCTTTGCATTCTTTGTTGGTTGCAGTGCTATATCTTGGAGCTCAAAGAAACAGCCAATTATCACGCTCTCCAGCACAGAGTCTGAATATGTTGCCCTAATGCATGCTGTGAAAGACATAATTTGGATACACAAATTACTTAAAGATCTTTCTTTTTTCAGTTCTTTTCTGTTCCCACTAATCTGTACTGCAACAATAATGGTGCTATCTGACTCTCAAAGGACACAACATTCCACACACACACAAAACACATCAATGTTCATTTTCACTTTATTTGTCAGACTGTTTCCTCTGGTCACATTCACATCTACTACCTTCCCACTGCCAATATGATCACAGATGTATTTACAAAGTCATTGGCTTGGATTAAGTTTGAGAAGTTCTATGAACTGCTTGGCATTGCATAATCCATGTTCATATTGAGGGGCAGTGTTGAGGATAACACTTTACTACTTCCCCATTTGGTTATTGTATGTTTTCTTCCATTTGTTACATGTCACACCTCAGTATTTCCTAACCACTGAGGTGTAAGTCAATCCTTTATATCATACTTAGTATGTCACTCATTACCTGTAGTCCCTCTATTAACTACAGGTAGAAATATCCAATACATAACAGTGTTTTCTAACCACTGAGGTTCTCTCTATTAGCTACAGTCACCTGAGATTACCTGAGATCTCCTGAACCAGTCCTTTCTTAACAAAAGATACCAGGGCAGGAGCCAGAGTATGGTTTGAAGAAAATGACCCACAAAATGCTGCAACAAGAGTGCCAGCGCATCTAGGCCAAATAAACAATGCAGGTAAAGTGCTGGCAATATTAATAGCAGCAGACCCAACGGACCCTGAAGATCACCTGGAAATAATGAGCGACTCCAAGATCACAATAAAAAGACTAACTAAAAAACTGAGAGACTAGGAAGACAAGGGCTGGATAGGAATTGAGAACAGGAAAATCCTCCAAGCTGTAGTGGCCAGACTGAGGAGCAGAAAAGGGCAAACCATCCTCACAAAAGTTAAGGGCTATAGTGACCTGAGATGGAAGGACGAGGCTGATAGGCTAGCAAAAGAAGGAGCGCAAATGCAAAGCAATAGGGTAATAACAAACATACTGATCAAAGAAAAAGAATGCTGAGTCACCGGAGTAAAGCTAAGCAAGGCCTCCCAAGCCCTACTATACAAAGAGATTCAGGAAGGATCACCCCCCTCACAATATAGAAGTACAGTGATAAACCTGGACAAGATCAGATGGACAATAAAGGAACTGAATGGTGAACTACCAACTGACAAGAGTATATGGAATGCACTCAGAGACCGTATGATCATGAAAGAATCAAGAGCCTTCCTGTGGAAAGCAATGCATGACACATACAACTAGGAAGCTACTGGTCAAAGATCCTGAACTACAAGATGAGGAGCTGGTGTCACATATGTGATGAGGAGGAAAGCATAGAACATATTCTAACAAAATGCAAAGCATCAGGCCAGAGAAAGGTCTGGTCACTCACAAAAAGCCTATGCAAGGAACGGGGCATGGTGTGGAAGAACCCTAGTGTAGGTCTAATACTGGGATGTTGTAAGGGTGACCTCTAGAGGCTGTGGCTCAGTCACACAGCTGGCAGAGGGAGATCCAAAGTGTATTAGAGTATGTATTGACAATATCATGATAACTACTCACCTGGCAGAGGGAGATCCAAAGAGAACAAGTCTAGGGATTCCCTATGCCAGATTGGATGCTTCTGGGGCTTCTGAAGCATGGAAAACAACTGTACAGTACAACAAAACTTTAAAAACTCAAAAATTGACTAACCAAACAACTGTGCAAACAAGGCAGGAAAACTCCGGACTTCAGAAGTCAGAAAGGCAAACTCCGGCTTATATAAGCAGTCTGGAAGCAGTGCTAAAGGGCCCACACTTGTCTGAATGGTAGCTAAAGAACCAGAGCATCTCAAAGGCTGAGAGTAGTACTAACAGATAGTGTTGAAAGAATAGAAACAGTAAAATGAAATAATGTCAGAAGAAATAAGAGAATGAATGAAGGGAGAGTAAAGAGATAAGGAGTGAGAAAAGGAAGAAATAAGGATTCTCCTGACAGATGTAACCTAGCGAAACCCGAGATTCCAAGGTCTACTTTAGTAGACTGAGGTTTTACTACCTGCTTTGGTGTGCATTTTGTCCTCAAAATTTGTGCCTCTCATGTGATCTTGGCCATTGCTGTGTTTCTTCCTCTACTGGCTATATTCTTGATATTTGCTCCCTTTTGGCTATCTTTACTGACTATTACTTCTGGCTATTACTACCATGTCCTCAATATTTGCTCCCTTTTGGCTATCTTTACCAGCTATTACTACCAGCTATCACTACCAGCTATTACTACCAGCTATTACTATCATGTCCTTGATATTTGCTCCTTTTTGGCTATCTTTACTGGCTATTACCACCATGTCCTCAAAATTTGCTCCCTTTCAGCTATCTTTACTGGCTATGATGTTGCTCCTCTTTTCTGCTATCTCTGCTGAGTAATTAATCAATTTTTTTATGTTAAAGGATTATACTTTTATTTTCTATACATCTATATTTTAAGTTGTTTTTTTTTTCTATATTGAGTGCATTATTGTTTTTTACCAAGTTGAGAGATTCTGTTTTTTTTTTGAATAAGTGTATACGTCTTTTTCTTGAATATGTAATTTGTTTCATTTTGTTAAATGCCTTGTTTATTATTGTAATTTATTACATCTAGTACTTAGAAAGAGGAGCATACATGAAAATTGTACAATTATGTGAAAATTTTTTTTTCGCTCTAGCAGTCAGTATTTGCTGTGCACTGCAGCGGCTGTTGGAAATCAAGCAGAGACACTGTCAGACCTAAGATCAATGTAAGTACGTTAATCCTCAGTCTTGTAACAATCGACTCTATTGCACTGTACCTAAGATCAATGTAAATACGTTAATCTAAAAGTACAGTAAGTCTTCTATCACAATAATAAATATGTTTGAGTACTCATTCTCAGTCTTGTAACAATTGACTGAGGATGCCATCCATGTAACATATCTCTATATACTTGTACCATGAGACAATGGCCATTGTCTGGTCAGGGTGACCAGACAAAGCAGAGGTGGCCGGTCTGGTGAATATCTGTGGTGGCCCAGACAATTCTAATTCTAACACTCCTCCTCACTACAGATACTCCTCCTTGCATGGAATCTGATGCGGTCATTTGAGTCCCAGTTGTGATTGGAGGAACTGAAATGCGGGGGCAAAAAGCGCTTTTGTAAAGATATCGGCAATGTTCTCCTCTGAAGAGATGCGGTAGAGTACCAGTTCTTTAGATTGTATGTGTTCTTGAAGAAAATGGTATTTAATGTCCACGTGCTTTACACGGGCATGTAGCAGAGGGTCTTCAGAAAGCGCAATGGCAGAATCATTGTTGCAAAACATGCTCATCGGTTGTGATGTGACATCGTGTCCTATGTTCTTCAGTAGCACTCAAAGCCAGATACACTCTTGAGCACATTCAAAAGCCGCCATGTATTCAGCTTTGCATGAGGAAGCTGCTACTGTTCGTTGCTTCCTGACTGCCCAGGAGATGGCTCTGGATCTGAGGTTCCAGGCATAACCTCCAACACTCCTCCTTGTATCTGGACAGCTGGCCCAGTCTGAGTCCATGAATCCTATGAGTTTCACTGTCTCCTCCTTGCTTCCGAGGTGTAACCGCAGGTCACGAGTGCCTTTTAAGTAACAAACCAAATGGATGGCCACATTCCAATGTAATGCAGTATACAAATTGAGATATTGTGTGAGCTGTTGAACACCGAAAGCGATGTCCAGGCATGTCAATATTGCCAAGTAAAAGAGGCATCCAATGAGTTGCCGGTAGGGTACCCGTTCAAGTGCACGTTGTTCTTCTAATGGTAGAGTGGTGCAATTGGCCCACCAGAGTTTGGAGTTTGGGTCCATTGGTAGCGACAGTGGGTTTGTGTCCTTCTGGCCAAACTGGCTCACGACCTTGTCAATGAGAGCTGTTTGAGATAATTTGACAGTGTTATTCATATGGTCCCATTTGACAGCAATGCCCAGCACAAAGTGAGGTGTTCCCAGATCTGAAATTGTCCAGACTTGTCGCATTTGATTCTTGAAATGTTCATTCTCTGCCCTACTGCTGGCAATGAAGAGGAAATCGTCAACATGGAGAGCTGCTATGACAGTGCCTCAATCAGTATCACAGAAGTAAATGCATGATTTGCACTGCAGTCATTTAAATCCCCATGATATCATCTTCTTATTGACTGTCTTATTCCATATCCTGCTCACCTGCTTCATGCCATACAATCCTTTCACCAGCATCCACACCCAATCTTCCTTTCTGTTCTCTTCAAACCTGTCTGGTTGTCTCATGTATTGGACTTCGTCTTCAGGCAGCACACCATACAGGAATGCAGTCTTGACATCAATTTGGGTCACGTCCCAATTTTTTACCGCAGCTATGTGTAACAGGACATGCCAGGATTTCATGCGTGCTGTTGGTGAGGTTGTCTTTGTGTAGTCATGTCCCTGAATCTGTTCATAACCACAGAAAACCAACCTTACTTTAAATCTGATCCCACTTTATCTTGAACACTGGGCATCCTGTCCTTACTTTTTGTCCAGGTAGTACCTCACATTGTGGGATGAGTCTATAGACACCCATCTATTTCAGGGAATCGAGTTCCTCTCAGTATGCTGCCTCCCACTTCTGTGAGTCTCCTGACTCCTTCGCTTCTTGCCATGATCTCGGCTCATCAGTCAGATCCAGGGAGGATTGTTGCTCAGACTCTCCACAGTGGCAAGTAGTTGATCAAGGTGTTCAGTGGCTGCAATGTTAGCCAAATCCGGCATAGCTAGATCAGTGTTTGGGTCCTCAGTCCTTTGATCGGTTACCTCTGGCCCCTGATCTGGGGGATGACCCACAACAACATCATCATGCCCATGGTTCCTCCAACTAGCCCTTGCTGCTTTCACTTGCTCAGCTGACTCAATGGATTCTGCTACTGCCTTTTGTACTCATGATGTTGCACCCTCTGGATCTGCTCTCATTGTGGGAATAGAAACACAACTAGAACGACATAGCTGGAAAGGTACAGGGTGTTGGTCTGAGTCTGTATGGTTGGTTGAAGACCCTGGGATCAGTGATGGTAGGTCATAGTCACTGACAAGGTTATCTGACTGGCGTTTGTTATCACTGGTTGACTCCTCCTCCAGTGGACTAGCAATTTTGGCTGGTGTCAATAGCGGAACATTAGTTTTGTGGCTTTCACAAAACTTTACATGATATGTCTCATAGACCTTCCCTGTCTGTCGTTCATAACATCTGTATGCTTTTGAGTTGATGCCATATCCGATCAAGATGCATTCAATCGATTGAGCAAGGACCTTGGGATTGTGAGATGCCAATATCAAGACAAATGCCTTACACCCTATCTCTCTCATGTATGAATAGTTTGGCCTCCGTCCTGTCCATGCTTCATGCAGAGTGATGCCATTAAGGGATTTAGTCAGAGTCTGCTTATAAAGGTGTGAGGCAGTGAGATAGAATTCATCCCACATGTTGGGAGGACATTTAGCTGCAATGCGCATAGCTCTGGCCTTACCCATGAGTGTCCTGTGCATCCGATCTACTTGTCCAATGTGCGCAGATGTATATGCTGCTCTGAATTGCTGTTCTGAGCCCTGATTTATGAGCCATGTGTTCATATCATGCCCCGTGAGCTCTCCATCATGTCCAGTGTGATAGACTCTGAGCTTGCATTGGACTTCATTTTCTCGTGCTATTTGCCAGGCTTTGAGGTGGGCCAGTGCGTCTGTCTTGCGCTTGAGAAGAATAGACCAGTGCTTGCTTGTAAAATCATCAACCAAGTTCATTATGTATGAATATCCATTATGTGACATGATAGTCTGTGGGCCAGTAAGATCCACCCAAACAATCTCTAGTTTACATGTAGCTCTCCATCCCTCCTCCCGCACTTTTGGTACTGCATTTCAGGTCTGCTTTCCGAGTATGCATGAGTCACACTTGTGTGGTTTAGAGTCAAAGACAGAGGGCATACCTGGAACTAATCCAGCTTTTGCCATATCGATGACTGTCTGGTAGCTGGCATGTCCGAGTCGACAATGCCAGGTTTCCAGACCAGTGACACTTTGTGAGCTATAGGTGCGATGTTCTGTGAGTGCATTGGCAAGTTTGAGTGAGTAGGGTCGTTGGTTCTGGATAAGTGGTCCTTGTGCCACAAGTGCCCAGGTGGATTGATCGATGATTTGGACAGAGATATTGCTGAATATAGTGTCTAAACCGGAGCATGCAGCAAGGGAGCTTACTGTTATCAATCGGACTGTTGCATTCAGAATATATAGTGCATCTTCTAGGATGATGTCTGCCCCTTTAGCAACATGCAAGCATATAGTTCCTACTCCAATGGCAGTGACAGTAAAGCCTCCTAGTCCTTTCACAGTGCGCAGTGTGATGGGTCGCAGAGTTAAAAAATCTTCTTAGCATGGGGATATATGAACAGTAGCGCCTGAGTCGACAAGGAATGGGATGCTTTCAACAGATGTGATTGCACTTTGTTTAGGCTGGATGACTGAAGTTACATTTGCAGCCATTATATGCTCATCAATTATCGTTGTATGCCTTTTCCAGTCTATGCTAGTATGAATCCTGCATGTTCCCAGACTTCCGTACTGTGATTGGGGTTGTGCGCATTTAGAATAGTGGTGATGCCTGCAAATGGCGTGTCCCCTGAAGGAGTGTGAAGTTGCCCAAGCTGAGTTTGATCTACATACCACAGCTTCCCATCTAAACCTGTGACAGCGATGAAGGCTTTCTCTGCAGTGGGAGACAATGCATTGGTGCTCTTTATTTGAGGATTGACCTTTCCTTTCAATGCCTTTTGTGCAGCTTGGGTATCCGCTATTGACTTCCCTGCCATCCCTCCTCCCTTCTGCACACAGAAAGGCTTTGTGTGGCCCCTGCATGGCCGTTTGAGTGCAAGACAGTTCTCGCAACACGCAGCACCAGGTCCATGGTTATGTCCTGGTATGTCTGTATCGTGAGATCTACCACCCCCTTTTGCGCTCAAAGCCATGGCAGTGCCCGATTTAGCCTTGGCATTGATAATATTGTGCGCATTTTCCATGAGGAGGCAAATAGCAGTGGAACTGCAGGGGTTACTCTTTGTGCTATTGCTGATGAGGGTCGAGACAGAGTTTTGAAGAGCATCAAAGGCAGGATCATTCAAGCTGTTCAAAAGTGTGATGCAAGTGAAGAGCTCCCTGTCCACCTTCCCAATATCAAAAGCTCGTTTGACTATGTCTGCGATGCGGCCTGCAGTGGCTGGTAAAGGCTCAGAATGGGAACAATACATTGACAGGGCCTCTTGTAAAAGAGCAATCTGCTTAATGGGTCCTTCATGCTGAGCACACGTCCGCAGGTCCTCGAAGCACTGGGCTGCCCCCTTGTCTGTTACAAGGTCACGGTGTTTGGCATCATCAAGAGCTGACTTGATGAAGGTGATCACAAGTTGATTGTTGAGTCCCCAGTTAGCATAGGCACGGGGCTCAACATCAGCATCAGGACATGTTAAGAGGGTATCAAACATGTATGCATATAGACCGTTGAGAATGAGCGTGTCCTTAAGACTGTCAGTCCATTGCGAGAAATTGCCATCAGCACACGTGTATTTGGTTCTGTCCCACCGATGATGGATGACACATTCAGGAATTGACAGATTTGAAGCGTCGGTGGCTAAGACAGTAGAAGCAGAAGAGATAGGCACCATCCTGAGAGTGAATGGCAGTACAAGAGAGACAAAGAGGCAGAGTACATGACGTGACACGTGATAATATCAGATTCAGATCTGAGAGCAAGTTCTGGCTTGTTTCCTGTTTGACGATTAGAAGTGTCATTGACCAAAGCCCATAACCTGTTGGAAATCAAGCAGAGACGCTGTCAGACCTAAGATCAATGTAATTACGTTAATCCTGAATCTCGTAACAATCAACTCTATTGCACTGTACCTAAGATCAATGTAAGTACGTTGATCTAAAAGTACAGTAAGTCTTCTATCACAATAATAAATATGTTTGAGTACTCACCCTCAGTCTCGTAACAATCGACTGAGGGTGCCGTCCATGTAACGTATCTCTATATACTTGTACCACGAGACAATGGCCATTGTCTGGTCAGGGTGACCAGACAAAGCAGAGGTGGCCGGTCAAAGCAAGGGTGGCCGGTCCGGTGAATATCTGTGGTGGCCCAGGCAATTCTAATTCTAACAGCGGCCCATCCCTATTGATAGAAAAGGGTGAGAAATCAGCAGCAAGCAACAGAATGTTCTGGATAGTGATATCAGAATCATCAGCTTGCCTGATATGGAAACTGCGATGCGAAATAAGGAAAGGCGCAGACCCAGAGAAAGTCCCCCGGAAAGAAGAAGTGGCGGGCAGATGGTACAATGCAATAGCTGGAAGAGTTAAACTAGACTGCATGGCCTCAGACAAATCAAGATTTGGGAGGAGAGCGTTAGACAAGAAATTAGTAACGGAAACATGGACACCCCTCCTCACGGAACACTTACCACCACACAGAGCGTGGAAGTCGGCGTTGAGGGTTTTAGTGGGTATGGGAGTCGACCGCCCCCCAGGACGGAACAGATAGAATAGACCCGAGCCCCACACATCGTGCGTAACGAGCATTTCCCTCAGGTGGGCCGAAAATTAAATATGACATTCAAGACACACAAACGCAAAACTATAAAATTTCTGGCGCCTAGAAGCTAACATATGTAGATACGTCTAGGTACCGATAGAACCACCAAAAAAAAAAAATTGATCCGACATCGTTTGTTATCGTAGCTGGACATCTCCGGTTTAGGCACCTTGTCCAGAGGATTCAATCGCTTTTCTTTTCCCACTTGCTCCATGCGTGTTGCCCAGCTGTCGATGGGAGTTTCTTCTGGTAGTTTGGTCCATTTTTCGTCGAGACTGCATTGTAGCTCGTCTCCAAAGTCAGTGAGGTGCTTCTGCATCGTCATGCCTTCCTCACGGTGCTCTGGCGTGAACTGCAGGAGATGAGGAAGAAGGTTGCGAGCTTCAGCCGAATTATTTAGAGTCATTTTTAGACCTCTCCGAATCTGTGGCAATCATACCTTGTATTGTAGCGAAGCGGGCAGCAAGCTTCGTGAGAGACTTCAAGAAGTACTACTCCTCTTCGTCAACAGTCCACTTCCTTCCAGATCCCACCTTACGTTCCATCTTCCGCTTGGAACGAGACGTTCGTCTGATGAGATAGAAATGATGGGTTTTTGGATCGAGCTAACTATAAGATTATACGAAACGTACCGGGAAGAGAGAAGTCGTTGTAGGAGCAACAGTATACCGAGTAAACGTTGTTGGAGCCATCGAGACATCCGCCATCACATCTAAATTATGCAATGCCACACCTTCTGTGCCATTAAAAGCATCTGAAGGACAAGAGCTTTTTTTTGCACATCATTGATACAAGATGAGGAATAGAAGCCTTACCAGGTTCCTCGACCTTTCGAATCCGAAGCTCGCGAATTCTGTGGAGCTGTTTGCGCAATTGTTCCAAACACTCACTGATATCCTCCATAATCTGGCTGCAACTTTCCAACGTAGCAGGGTGGAAAACATCTTCAGAGCTCCGGCTTACTTTGTAGTGCAATCTGGGAATAAAGGCCAATTCATTTATGGAATCACCGTTTTCAATGTGGGAGTGCGTACAATACCACGAGCTTCTGTGAAGTGGTTTCCTTGCACGTATACAATGATTGCCTCGCGGATGTCCTTGGCGCAGTCGAGTAGAACCCGTGCAGCCTCTGAATGCCGCTTCTCGGATGTAAGGTCCTCTGCAAGGATTCAGCATCCGAACCCGCAAGTATATACAGAGACAAACCTGCCACTCGATAACCCGTAGTGACAATATCTTCCTCTGACATTCCAGTTTGTGAGTAAGGTAGAAGAGTTCCTGCCACTCCAATGCCTTCTCGTGAGCCACCATGGCTTTTGAAAAATTCTGGGCCTCAAGGAAGACTACAAGAGATCTGAGTCCGAATAGGATAAGATGATGTACCAGAAAGCGCCGTATCGAAAAGCCTATCCACATCAACCAAAGAGATGATTTACTTGACTGCATCCTCAACAACTTCGGGATCAATTTCTGCTTAATTCATAAGCCCCATCATGAGCGACGACAAGATG
>QGOA01000503.1:0-29524 GCA_003313075.1 Termitomyces sp. MG16
AAGTTGGCATGCTGACTGGGGGCAGTCAGTAAATGGTGTGAGGGAGGTGATACGTCGTCTGTCTCAAATCAGAGACAGAGACAGAGGAAAGGGACAACAAATACACAAAATATTTATTTGTTATCTAAAAATGTTCCAAGTCTACACAAGATAAGCTGAAAACTGTAAGCTCTTGTGAAACGGTCAAAAACTGTAGACTGGGACACACCTCAGGATATCAACCAGCGCACTGTCAGACCACCCAGCCAGCACCTAAAATGACGAAGCCGATGATGAAACAAGGCAGCGGCATGATTTGATGGTGATCTCAGCCAAATTACTGAGATCAATCTCATCTAGCAATCATGAGCTGATCATGATCAAAACTCAAGTATGCACATTGTTCTTCTTCAAAAACTATGTACCTGCATGCCACTGCTATGCTATTCCAACCCCATCGCATGCCCACCCAACCACGAAACAACGACAAAAAGGCCAGGACAATGGAGGAAAGAAGTAGAGAGAAGGATATAGAAAAGGGGGCAAGGTTTAGCCAACAAAAAGGAAGGGAAAACGTTTAGCCTCGCTAACAAGCAATGGCAAAATGCAGCAACTGGGGCCCAGGCCCAGCAGCAGGCCACGCCGGGTCACCAAGCAACCCAAAAACATAACGAATAACTTGCTACCATGCAAATATGGGCTGGTCCGTGCCTGAGGGAAGCAGGTATAAAAGGAGGAAGGAATTGGAGGAGTCGAGCAAGCAATCAACTTGCCATGGCTCGGAGTTCCCAGGGAGTGGATGTCTTAGGCCAACACAATTAGATTGACTTTGGGTTAATTAGTATTAATACTATTTGCATCCCAATTTCAAGTGTGAATTATCTTTTACATTCAAATTAAATTCAATAAAAATTATAAACTTCTTTTACAAAGTGCGCGCTAGTGTAACTACTGCCCCACGTACTCTGTGGAATTGGAGAATTGAAATAGAACAAAGTTTAGTCTGAATTCTATTTTGGACTACTTTATATAAAGTAAATAACTCCATTTCACATCAATGTTGAACATGCACTGTGGACACACGCTCCATTTGAATCCCTCTTTGGGTTCCTGGACTTTTGTATGATGATGAATGCACTTTCCTTCTTCATCCACCTCAAGGAAGGTGCTGGTGTGTAGGGCTGAAACGAGTCTATTCCTCTTGCAGAATAATAGTGCACGCTTATGACACCCAAATTGAGCTGGGGTGCTGCATGGACTATCACTAGTACAGCTACTTAGCCGATATAGCTTTGGGCATGCTAAGTGTGTGAGAGAGTCCTGGACAGGTCCCAGAGAACACACGGTAGGCAAGAGGTTGGTGGCAAGGAAAGTAGGTGATTGGAGGTACTTGTGTAAGGCTCCAAAATGTGGCTACAGGGCACTAAGAGTCGCTAAGGGGAAGCGCTAAGAGCGTGGGAAAGTCGCTAGGGAAGGCGCTAAGAGGTGTGGGAAAGGGTTGCTAAGAGGCGCTAAGTGTTAGCACCTAGAATGAGATAATAAAAAGACAAGATTGCTTAGCGGATCTAAGCACAAAAGCCAAGCTGTAGTTGCAAGGCACTAGAGAGAGAGAGAGATAGAAAACTAGAGCAGAGTCCTCTTGCTTGACACAGTCAACAAGAGGTAGTCTGTTGCGTATGGAGACCAAAATGTTGGGATACGATCCCTACTGCCAAATTGATTCCACGTACTACTAACAAAAAGTAAGTATTTATAGTAAAGAAAGTTAGCCAACACTAAGAGGTTAAGCACCGCTAGAATGTGGTGAACTGATAAAAATGTAATTAAAGGCGGTGAATTGAGTTGTATAGTAAAAAAAGGTCCACAATGATGCTGTCACAGAAATACTTCATCATTCTATCCTGTAAGCACTGCCACTGGATAAGAGCATTATGCCAGTTTGACTGATGCCAAGTGTCTGTGTAAATGTATAGCCTTGGAGTGCAAGGGGCAAGGTGCAGCGAGGTGTCAACAGTGGTGCGAAGAATAAGTGGTGCCATAAAAAGTAGTCCGAGAGTAATTGGAGTCTGTAGCTGCGAGTTATTAGTGTAAAAATATGGGAAAAATAGCGCTGGAAGCGCTAGAGTGTGGCGCTTCTGGTGGTACTAGTGGGCCAATGTGAGGTGCAGGTATTGGTGCTATCTGTAGCCAGCCACGATGCAGGCTCATCAACACGTTTGAAGGAAGAGACAGTGTCAGTAGGAACCCAATGGTCTGGATCTTTTGTGTAGAGTGTCCACATAAATCTGGCATAGGTAGTTAGTTGGGGAAGACACGCATTAACAATGATATGAGCATTAGAATCAAGGAGCACAAAGTTTGCATGCTGGAGAATGGGACTGTGGTGCTACAAAGATAATGGCTCACATTTGGCTTGATATCAATCTGATTGCATGAACAAAAAAACATGTCCTTACACGCATTAGAACAAGTTTGAAGTGTGGGCAAATTCATGTTCTTGGGCTTATAAAGATAGTGGGACATGAATGGAAGCTGTAAAAGGTAGTGAATGTCAGGAATCAGAGTATAGAAGTGATCAGTCAATGTACTGTACAGGTTTTCTGTTGCTTGAGTCTCCTGTAGTCCCTCTGCACTTCATCAGCCTCCATTGTGGTCCAAGGGGGGTGTGCAATTACATGGCAGCACAGGAACATTGCAGCTGGCACAGGAAGGGGATAGAGATGCCCTCCTCCAAAAACAAAACCATTGGTTTGTGTGCAGAAGGCCCCTGAATGAGACCTGGAGAAGATTATCATAGCTGAACCAGTTGAAAATGGTTGATCAACTTATTGTAAGTCTGACTTGGCTATTTTGTCCCAAGCATGAAGTACGTGTCAGCAGAGCTCTGTTGCGGAAAGTAAATAAGAGGAGAACTGGAGAGTTAGAAAGGCGCATGTTAACACGTAACCTAAATGCAAGACTGGAGGAATGAGTGGGAAAAAAATCAACTAGGATGTTGTGTTGATCAGGGTGCTTGAATGTGCTGGGTAATCTACGTGCTGGTCAACAAGAGTTGCGTTAAACCATCACTGATTGTTTAACAACCACAGGGGTATATAAAGGTAGGCACTCAACTTTCTTGTCCCTGTTTTCCAATGCTCTGAAACGGCCCCCAAAGTGGAACTCCCAGTGTGATATCAAGGGACTTGGGGCCCTAGTATCCTGATGCAGCATTGGTCTTTACAGGTTGATAATATCCAAGTCCTCTCTTTGCACAATCTTGAGGTATGTCTTTCCTATATGTCTGTGTCAATATAATAAGAACTTACAGTTACATAGTTATTGTTTCAACTTCTGGATCTTACAAAGTTGTTTCCATCACTTATTCATACTTCAAGCCTTCATATTTAAAAGAACATCAAAGATCCTATACATGACAAGTAAGTCATGCTGAAACTTGACTGAGTTTCTTTCTTATCTTTATTAGTGACCATTTGTATGTGAAACTTGCAACAAGACCTTTCTGTGTAAAATATGTTTGCGATTTATGAAAGCCTCTTTTGAAGGTAAATTGAATCTTTTCTCAGCCTTCCTCATACTCAATGTTTATTAGAAAAACATTATATCCTAGCACTGCTGCTTATACAACAGTTTCATTGTGATTGTCTACTTATATTATATATACTGGAGCATGCATTGTTGGTGAGTATCTTTGAATTTTGAAATCATTGCAACTACTGACTTTCTTCACAGGTGAACTATATCACCTTTTCAATTTTCACATCTCTATTGTTCAACTATACTATTTCAGCTATGGATTGGCGCATGTTCTGAACATTATTTCATGTACTTCTACTTCAGCAAGACAACAAGTGAGGATATATGGAGATGTTTGTCAAGTTGATTATCATGGTGTATATGACAGTATGTGAAGTATTGAATATGTCTTTGATTTACATCTTTTATTTAGTCTTTTACATGTGTCTTCATACATCACTTTGCTCAAAAAGAACCTCAATAAATTCCTGAACAATTTATTGACAATTCATATTCTATTGTGACTGTATACTTGTGCAATCTAGGCATAAACAATCTATGTTATTTTATTGTTGATACAAATTAATTTATCTGGCATTATTTTCATTGTAATGCTGGTAATCTGGATGTAAATGCTAAGTATAAGTAATTTATGTGTTATTGTATTCATCTTGAGAGGTATCAATAATTGAAAAGAACCATTGATCAAAACTGGTTGAAACATGAGATAGAGCGTTGACATCTTTGGTTGTCAAGAGAGTCTTCCTGTGATTATCAAGGAGAAAATCTATATGCATTGTACATGCATGAATGTGAGCGCTCTAAAAGCTTTACTATGAGGAAAGTTGGAGAATAAAGAAAACAATAGAAAATTTACAGCATTCTTTGCAATGTTTTGAGAAGTATTGAATGAATCAACAAAACAAATCTAAGAAATTGTTGACTTGTTATAGCCTGACAAGAATGCAAATACTTACAAGAATTCTTTTGTCGGGTAAATATTCAGATGTAGTCATAGCTCAAAGGAATTGTTTGGACTGGTATAAAGGATCATTTGCATTGTTGTTGTCATGAATGATGAGCCCTTCGCCTGTGGGATATCCACATTTATTGAGAAATTGCTTGATTGACTTCAGTGCCTGTTTTTCATATTCACAGCATTCTTCAGCATTCAATGTCGTTCCAATAGTATCAATGGGCTCTGACTCAATGAAGCTAGTTACTTGAGTGACTTCAGTAATAATAATCTTTCCAATGAAAAAAGCATCGATGAGGAAAAGTGCCTAATCACTATCTCCAAATGTCTGAAACAATAATGTAACTATTAATGGTATGCTTGATAAAAATAAATAACTTGCCTCAATAAGAAATGGAGTTTTGGAGCCTTTCTCAACAAAGTCATAGTTGAACCCTTCCTTGAGAGCAATGAAGAGTGGGTGTGACTGAAGACCTATATAATCTGTGATTCCAAATAAAAGCCCAGCCGTAAGTTGTTTTTTTATCAAACTTAGATGCAAATATACTCTATCTGTAGAAGGATTGAGGCTATAAAATACAAGTTATGAAAAGAAAAAAACATACAGTGACATTTGGAATAAAGTCAACTATGAGAAGCATTGGGTCATGTCCATTGTGAAGCACTATCTCAGTAAGTCCAGTTGCAGAATTCAAGAGTATTTGTGGAGGCCAGGTTTCTAGTCTAGTTCCAATTAAGGGAGTTATCTTCTTGATAAGGTTGAGGTTGGTAGCGGTATCAAAGCCATGAGAAAGAAGCAGAATAAGGAAAGGAGACATTGGTAATAATACATTGGCTCAAAAAACTGCCCCAATGTTTGGCCCTTTTGGAAAGATTCACATGGTATGCAGCAATTACATAAGCAAAAAATCGTAGAAATATGATATACAACTACATCTTGGCTTCATAATGACATATAAATCATGTGATTTGGACAAGAACTTGCTGAGTAATAAATTAAACAAAATATTCAATCATTGGGGCAGTTTTTTGACCCACTCTAATTTACTCTAATTTTCATATCTAGTACTTGGTATGGCCTCCATTTGCCTTTATAACTGCCTTGATCCTTCTAGGCATGCTCTCTATAAGGCTTTGGCATACCTCCGATGATATTTTACTCCACTCCTTGACCACTCTCTCCCACAACTCATGCACTCCTTTAGAGGGTACCTTATACTCCAAAAGTTTGTGCTTGATGTAAATCCAGAGATGTTCAATGGGATTGAGGTCAGGGGATTGGGCAGGCCAGGATATTACAATGATGTTGTTATCAGAAACCAGGTTGTTGCCTATTTGGAGGTGTGTTTTGGGTCATTGTCCTGCTGAAAATATTGTCCTTCTTCCTCCATTTCCAACTTCTCAAAGCTTTCCACTACTCCCTCATCCAAAATCTCACAATACTGTGCAGCATCCATCTTCTGCTAAACTTCTATAAGCTTCCCTACTCCATTTCAATCCATACAGCCCCATACCATTAAATTGTTTTCTCCTCCATGCTTGACAGTTGGTGTAGTGGTGCGGTCAGATAGTGGTTCTTCTGAAATTTTCCACACAAATACCTTCCCATCTGATCCAATCTAATTAATCTTTGTCTCATTACTCCACAAAACCCTTTTCCAATCCTCCACTGTCTAGTTTTCATGATACTGAGCAAATTTGAGCCAGTTTGCATGATGAGCAGCCTTGAGCATAGGAACATTCTTCTTTGTTGCTGAGCAAAAAAAAGCCTGCCTCCTTTAATGCATTTCTGACTGTCTGAGGATTGACAGGACTAGAGATGACAGAATTAATGAACTGTGTAGCTTGAACAGCATTATCCAGCTTCCCAGTAGTAATTTGCTGATCACAGTGCCCTTTCCCAGGCCAGTTTTTGTACTCCTCATTGACGAGAGAAGCAATAGAAGAGTGATTAGCAGCAGAAACAGGCATGATAGTGGTAGAGTATCAAGAAGGTGATTGATTGAAGTTGAACATGTCAAATTAGTACAAACAAGGTCACATGACATTGTTTATACTTCTCACAAGGTGTTTCCATTTTTCTACTGCTGAAAAGTATTGAGAAAATATGAAAATTAAAATGAGTCAAAAAACTGCCCCAATGATTGAATATTTTGTTCAATTTATCAATTGGCGGGTTCTTATCCAAATCACATGATTGATACATCATTATAAAGCCAGGATGCAGTTGTATGTCATGTGAATTTCTATGATTTTTTGCTTATGTAATTGTTGCACACCATGTGAATCTTTCCAAAAAGGCCAAACATTGGGGCAGTTTTTTGAGCCAGTGTAGTTGATCATGAAGAGTGGTTAACCAAAGTATGAAACCATATGTTTGATATGCAAAGACATCATCATGTGAGGGAATAATAAAACGTGGCATAAAGATTTTAGGAGCTACTTCAGCCCAGTGCCCAGTATTGACGACAAGTGACAATAAAGCTGCCCAAGTTGAGCATACAGGAGCATTTCCAACACCTTCACCACTAAGATAAATATAAGTCACAAATATATTCTAAAAGAAAAACATCAACATACATATTGATTCTCAAGCAAGAGCCTAACAAGCCATTAATGTTAGAATTTTTGACCATTATGCCAGGGGCCAAACCTGAGGAAGGAAGTGCTTCATCTTTTACTAGAGCTTGGATATGAGTATATAGGATAGATGCAGCCTCATCTGCAGTGAAAGCTGCAATAGCTAAAAGATTGTCATAGTCAAGCAGCTTGAGAAAGATGTCTTGGATGTGTGAGATCCACTCATCCTTGACAAGTTGATTAGCATTGAAGGCAGGATTGAAAGCTTGATTGAAGGCTGAGTTGTTGTAAAGAGCAATGGACAAGACCAGAAAATGATGCAGCAGTAATATTGTTGACCTGAGTGTTCGAAAATGCAGTAGATGTGGAAATTGGTGCAGAATTAAGAGTAATACCAAATTCCAAAGTGACAGTGTGTTCTGTTAAAATTCTTGTGGTATTGGAAGATTCAGTTGCAGAGCCAGCTACTGTTGGCGCATAGTTCTCATAGATCCCAAGCAGAGCGGGATCGATTGGGATATCCTCCTACATTGAGTCAGTTTTAACTTAGTTGCATGAATTATATGTACTCACGGTATTATCAGACAGTGATGTTGAAATTAAAGAAGAAGCAGATAGAGGCAATGCTGACTAATAAAAAATCAGACAAATGCGACATTGACAAAAAGAAGCTTTTATGTTTGGCAAAGAATTATTGGTCATCTAAAATAGCATAAAGATTATTTAGAGATGTAACGATATGAATTTGATATGTACTATAATGCGTAAACAATGACTTTCACAAGAAGGTTCAGTAGAGTCTTCATTAATTTCTGCAGTATAAAACCTATCCCATAGGCATAGTGCAAGGCAGAAATGATGCCCATGATTGTTTATTGGACCCACAATAGGTTGAAAAGTCAGTGCTAAAAACAGGCAAATGAGAACCAATTCATTTGAAGCACAACAACATACCAATAAACAACACACCATGCACAGGATCAGATGAATTAGATGGATCAGAATATTTGGCCCAGCGACCTGTGATTTTTTTCAAGTCTTTATACGAAAGATGTTCTGGAGGATTATCATATATGCTTGGAAGGGCTCCTTTATCATCAGTAGAGAATTTTTTTCTGGCAAAAAGTATTGTCCAGAGACTGATGAATGAATTGACTGGAGAAGAGGGAATTCCAAAAGCTAATTGATGTTGATTGAAATGTAACAATACAGCCAAATTAACTGTCTCAAAGGCTCTGTCAGAAGCTTGGGCAGTAGTGTCAATATTGAAAGCAAGGCCCAATTTCTTAGCTTGTTTGACAAATGATTGCATCTTGGACTTGGTTGGAGTATGCATTTTTTTAAATGCAAGATCAACACCTATATCTGATCCATAAGGCTTGAAATAATCCAGAGTTAGCAGCTGATCAGCTAGATATTTTAAGCATACCAATGCTGGGTGCACTATTGCGATAAAATAAAAACAAAATTTCTTAGGAGTGGGACCTTGGACAGACTGCAACCATGTAGTCATCGATGTTGCTCATGGTCAAATGTTTGTTGATGGTAGTATGCGAACTGTAGGAAAGGACACACTTGGATTGCTTGAAATACCTGTTTACCTTGACAGTCCAAGAATGGGATTAGATGAAGGGCAATGATTTTCATATGCCTGGCAGCAACAAGCATTAACAGATGTAGTGGTTGATGCACTGTCTTGAGGTGGTGTCCATGTATGGAATGTTGGAGCCACATTGAAGGTTGAAGATACAGATCAAGAATTTTCATGAGTGAACCAAGGTTGCTGGCAGTGATCGCAGAGTGATCTCCCATGAGGAACAGGATCCGTCTAAAGTTCAATGTTAGAATAATACAAATCATAATAGCAGTACATATACAGTTAAAAAATCAAGGTTGGACCGACAACACACTCGACGGGGCAAAGAGGAAAGAATAATTCCATGTACTGAGAGTGCATGGCCACAAACACAAAAGGGAGATGTAGATTCCAGATAAACATCTGAGCAGCGGCAGCCCTCTTCTCGACAGGGCTGAGGACCTGAGGCAGGAGGCCTGGTCATAGAGGTCAAGAAGAAAGTAAAGAAAAATACATCAGCTTTCCCCGACAAATGGCCAGAGCTTTGCAGATCTCCTGACCAAACATTATGGAGACTGACAGCCTAATGACTGTAGTTCAAACAGAAAGGAAGCGAAGCTCAGTAGTTCTAGTACCCCACAACGTCTTTGAAGGCAACCTGAGGCTAAAAGAAGTGGGAATATGATGCAGTCAAAATTGCTCACGGTCAAGTTGAACTGTGAGAAAGTGCAAGTTTGGACAGTCAAAGTACAAATAGCAAAAGTGAGAATGTAATAATTGTGTCCGGTGAGGCGCTTAAGGTCAAGTTGAACCATGAGAAAGTGCAAGTTTGGACAGTCAAAGTACAAATAGCAAAAGTGAGAATGTAAAAATAATTGTGTCCGGTGAGGCGCTTCACACGCCGTGGTAGTAACGACGCATACAAGCAAGTCTCAGCATTTTTAGCGATATATTGGGGCTTTTTATACTCTCTTTTTGTCTGCCTCGCGTGAGGCAGACGTATCATTATCCTACGCATATATCACGGTTCTACTTTGTCTGTATGACTCGGTCTTTCGATACACTAGGACCTACGTCTTCTCTCTTGTGCACACTCTTAGTTCTCATCCGAAGTTACAGCGGTTCTGTCACTTTACCACAGCACCACATATAGATTGCTATCAAATGTCATTTTTCATCCGTGGCATTCGTTGATTGGCGGGATTTATGCGGTCTCGTCCAATAAAAGTTACGCGCCCTTTGTTTTCACATCAGGTTTTCACGCTCTACATTGAACATCATGTCGGCGAAAGCAAAGATCCAATTGGTCTTGTACGACATAGTGAATGCTAAAGGGAATGAATGCTGGTCGCCTAATGTGTGGCGTATCCGGTGTGTAGACTTGAAGTCGTGTTTAAATTTGTAATCTAACGTCTTCACCTAGTATGGCGCTGAACTTCAAACAGATCCCATACAGAACCGAGTGGGTCGAATATCCTGACATTGGCAAGGTCGGCAAAGCAATAGGAGCTAAGCCAACGACGCCTTGTCCAGACGGTAGTGGAGAGATGTTGTGGACGTGTCCGATGATCCTCGATCCAAACCACCTTGACATAAAAGGGAAACCAACCGTGGTTGCCGACTCACCAGTAATCATCCAATACCTTGACCAGGTTTATCCCGATATCAAAGCCATTCCAGACGGGACAGCTGCACTACACAGCGTATGGCTGCCTTTCATCGGGCAGAACATCACTGGAAAGCTTTCTAGCCTTTGTGTCCCCTTATGCCCCAACATACTGTCCCCCAGGGGAAGGGAGTATTTTGTCACGACGCGTGAGAAATGGTGGGCTCCTCTTGACAAGATGTGTCCTGATCGTGAGAAGGCGTGGATGGAGGTCCAGAAAGGGTTGGACAAGGTTGCGGAGGCCTTGGATGCCAACGGGAAGGGTGACAAAAATAACCTACGTGTCATCCCTGGAAAAATCAGCTACGCCGATTTCGCTCTTGTTGCGCCGCTGTTGTGGGCAAGGTCAATTGTTGGTGAGGACGAATTCGAGGTGCTGAAAGGCTGGAACGATGGAAGGTGGAGAAGGATCCTTAAAGATATTGAAGATACAGGTATCCTTCATGTTGAGTAGTCTTTGGATAAACACACCCCTTGTTACAGTATTACCATCTATGTCGAAGTAAATATGTGTTTCCGTTTTCTCAACTATGACAACTATGATGGATGAAATAGATTTGGAGATCTAGTAATATATCTAGGTCTGTCTCTTGAGTTAGCTACATCAAAAACAAGGTTCAAGGTTGATTGGAGTGCGAAAAACAAAAAATAAAGGTCAAGTTAAGTGTGGGTCCCAGGAGCAAGCAGCATTGTTGGAGGCCTCTGTGAGATCGATCCCGCGCGTCGGTACACCATGTGCACTGATCGATCAGGGTCATACAAAAATGACTTGCTTGTATGGGCCGTTGCTAGCACGGCGTACCTGAGATCTACATAGGTGCAGGGAATTATGAACCAAGCAATCGTGAATTCATTGAAAACTTTGCCCTCACGAGCCTTCTAACCTCAGAAGGTGGTGCTTCGACCTTCTGCATTGAGTCCTGCGTCTACTACAGAGTCGGATAGGGGGACATGCCTATTCAGATTTGGTGCATCAATCAAGAGAATACCTTGTATTGTTCTACTGAGAAGTTCGAGATGTAGAGTAACTTCATATATGACCACACTGCCAAATGACCATCCTACCTGAAAGACGTTAATCGAGAAATTGTATTCATATTGACATGTTAGAAGCTCACCAACTATTACGGGACTTGTAATAAGATAAGCAAGTGAATTTCACGTATGTCCTAGCCTCATGATGAAATTGGGGTTGTGGATGGCCCAAACTGGTTGATTAAATGGAGAAAGGCCTTTATAATAACTAACAAGGCCAGTACAATTGTGGATGAGAAACAGAGGAAGGTAGCTGCTGTTCGATGATTGAATTGGAACAGGGTTAATTTCAAGCCCCAAAGTTTTGGTCAATTTGTCTGTTCTCTGCAGCGTTGGGACTGTGTGCTTGGCGTGAGTATCTGAATGCATGAATCTTGTGGTTTTGGATGACTAGGAAGCCAAGTAGGTCTGGAGCGCTCAAGGAGTACTATGGGTGGCGAAAAAGCTAGTCGGGACTTGAGTCTTGCATTGATAAAACGTCTTCTGGGAAAAATGTTCTAGGAATCAAAGTACCGCTCAGCACTTCCCTAGGACAGTAACATCCAGCTGCACTTGCATTATTCATTCTAGCGAGTACTTTGCTGATGACGTCCACGATGGATGTACAAAATGGTAGCATGTGCAAGCCGAGATATGCTCCTGGAAACGCAAGCACAAGTTGGCCAATACCTTGATGGAAATTACACCAAGAGATGCTAAATCCTGTCGCAGCATAGTCATAAAGATGGATAATTCGTGTAGAGAAATACAACGTAGTTAATCTGAAGTTCGAAGGCAAAAAAGAATTAGTTATGGACTGGACAACATAATAATGTATACGCGTACCTGAAGTTCGAAGGCAAAAGACAATTCGAACTTCAGGGTACAAGGTGTTGATACGTCTGCCTCATTCGAGGCAGACAAAAAGAGCATAAAAAGTCCCAATATACCCTAAGTAACGCTGAAACTGTAAGCGTGAGTTGAAAACCGTAGACTCAGGGCAAAGCCCACTAAAAGAACCGACCCCGACCCATGTAATGGGCAACTCGCCAACCACAGAGCAGTAAACGCGTGCAGGAAGAATTGCGATCAAAACTTGATGGAACGGCAGCAGCCGATGGGTGGCTGTGCCCGGCAAGGGCAAGATCTCGGCATGAGCTCCGAGATCACATCACCTATCAAGCACGCCCATCAATCCGAGGGGAGGGACGATCTGTCTTGTTCGATCCCATCAAATGAAAGTCCAGAAGTGTGTAAATGAATTCTGAGGGTCAATAGATTCAATGATACCATCATCATTTATAATCATAGTCCAGCCAAACACCATAAAACACCTTGTGAAAAAAATAGACAATAAATACAAGGTAAATACACAATATTTTTGTTCCCTTCGTCACACTGTCCAACACTTTTTTGTTGATACTTACAATCGACTTCTCATTCTTGAGGTGTTCACATAGCTATTGGCTTCTCATTCTCAAGGTGTTCACATAGCCAGATGTAACCACCTTTGACGCTAGTATTGAGGATAAGTGACCTATCAAGCAATAAAAGAAAATGAGAGTGGCAGATCAAAGCTCAAAGTGTACGTCTTTATTGAATTGTGTTCCTCAGTTGATATGACTCTACAGAAAGGTATTCATGCTTCATTATAATGAACGAGAAGCAGGAAAACTTTGAAGTAGTCTTCAATACTGTGTAACTATTCATCTTCCTGAAATTGATCCTCTTGCTATGGAGGAGCCACTTTGCAGAGAAAATCCTATGTCTCTTGCTAGATGAACAATGACTCCATTTCTGGCCCTGCACTTGTCAATATGCAGCATGAACTATCGGAATTGTCTGAATATCTTGCTTTGCATCCTGTACTTGTTCCTCCTCATGTTGCAGGTGCATTGAATGAAGTTCTTACTCATTTCAAAAATCACTCTGGAGTCTCTCTACCTAGTTGTGTTGATTCAGAGACAGTACTCTCTGAGAATGTGTTATCAAGTGTTCAGCTCAACGCACCCTCCTCCTGCAGCACAGCTGCACCATTTCAACATGTACCAATGACTCTGTTACCTTCAAGTCATCAACCACAAGCTATATCTCTACATCAGACTCCATTGCCTTTCCATATTCCCTCTGAGAATATGTTGCCAAGTGTTCAGCTCAACTTGTTCTTCTTCCGCAGCTCAGTTGCAGCATCTCAACATGCACCATTTGCACCATCACCTCCAGGTTGTTGACCACAATCTATATCTTCACATCAGGCTCCACCACCTTTTCATACTTCCAGCCAGTCATTGCATTTACATTCACCAAGTATTTCAGATGTCTTTTTAGTCAAGCATAACAACCACCCAATCAAATTAAATTGTAAAACAACGCTGTCTACTCTATATCAATACCATGATCCAAATGCATATGTTGAATATCCTGAGACTGCAAAAGATCCTATAGAATACCTTTTTTGACGTGATTCTGCAGCCTGGCATAATCCATATCACAATTTTGCATACTCTTTAAGAGAACCATCTGGACATACTAAAGCTGGCAAAGAAGTGACATGTCCTTTGCTAACTAACAGTACTGGCTCCCTAGTTCCTTGCATAAAAATGCATTTCACATGTGAGTGGTATACTAAAATATTGTTATCTTATTCTCACTGTTTTTTTAACAGGTCAAGGTTCAAAGATCTGCCCTCAGGCCAATATTGATGTGCTGAGGGAACCACATACCTCTGCATCTCAAGAAGCTATTGCTGAGCGCCTTGCTAATGATTGATCAAGTCATTTGGAGGCCTCATCTTCTGAACATGATGTTTTCTGCAAGACAGCTGCTCTTATTGCAGCTGTTTGTAAAGTTGGCTGTAGAGCACTTGAACATGAGGAGACAGTGCTATCTCAAAGCGAACAGATTTATTATGAGAATGAACAAGCTCTCATCAAAAAGGCTCAGCAAGGATACAAATCGGCCATACCTAACTGTAAAGGGAGAATTGTTCTGAAGTATAGCAATATTGATGGTCAAGAAAAGTTCTACTTGAAGTGAGTGAATTCAATAATACTTCTTTTTACTGATTATCTGAAATTGATGGCAGATGTGAGCATTATTAGAAAACCAACCGTGATCATTACTTGCACTATCTTATGATAGTTATGACTTCGACTATTTCAAAGCTTACTTCAATGAGGATGCTGATGAACTTGATTATATTGAACATGCTGCCTTTATATCTGTTTTGGCCCACTTGCAGAATGTTTAACAGTGTCTAACTTTTCTTCTCAGAAAGTTTGCTGTCGTAAGTCATGCAATCTTTTTTCTAGATAAAGAGTGCTACTAACAATCATGTATGTAGCCTGTGATCACCACTTGCCAAACAGTAAACTTTTCCAGCCAGAAATGATGTGTTTGCCCTGTAAGGTCAAAAATACAGATCTATGAACCTATAAAAGAATTTTGATCTGCATGTCCATGGGCTTTAGTAACATTTGCTGGTGTACACACACATCCAATATCTCTTTCTCAAAAAACACCACCACATATCTGATCTAGCATTATGAATCTTCTTCAACGTCTACCTTGCAGATCTCACTCCTCAACACTTTTTGCGTCATCCCATCACCAAGGATTATCTTCAAAATTTCCTCCTTTATCTGCCCTCACCTACTTTGAGTGACCTCCATGTCTCCTTGGTGAACCATTGATAGGACCCCATACAGGATCAGCGCATCAATGGCAGGTGACAGCAACGCGGCACCGACTCGGGATATCTTAGCGCACGCTAATTATCCAATTTTGGCGATATTTGACGGCCACGCACGGCAAGAAGCAGATCCAATCAGTGATAGCGCCGACGGCAGACAGAATGACAACTGACAGATGGCATCAGTCACTGACGACAGCGCCTAGCGAGAAGCCTGATGATCTATTAAAAACTGACAGACAGCTTGGCGTTTGACCTTGGCGTCTGACACCGCTTAGCGCCTTGATCTGGCACCTGACATCGCTAAGCATTTTGGACAGACAGAAGGGTGATGGATTGATGGTTTAGCACCGTGATCTGCCGCCTGCTGTCGCTAAGGGTCTTGAATAGACGGTAGGGATCTGAAACCGTTGGAGCTACCCCTGTGAAATTTTCTAGTTTACCTCACTTTGGCAATGGTTGGTCACTGGCGACGGTGAACTCATTGTAGTATATAAAGTACTTACCGACTTGTACATAGGAATCGAATAATAGACCAGAGTTTCCTGCTCCCCTTACTTCAGTCTCCCTTACGCTCAAGATCTCATTTACGGTCAGCAACGTCAAACTCATCGGCAGTTGCAGACGCTCGCTAACACTCGACACACTCGCGCCTTGCAGCTACGGCAGGCATTATCAACGCTTAGACCTCGCTAAGCTTACTGTGTTCTTGCTGCTAACATTGCCGTGTTCGCTTACCGCTTCTTCATAGGTGCCTTACCTCAGCGCTTTACACTTGCCGACTCCCTTACCGACTTTTCTCCATTTTCACAGGCGCGTTCTCTGGGACCTGCCTGGGACTCCTCACATCACTTATAGCGCGCCCAACGCAAGTTTTTGGTACGGTAACACTATTGTTATATTTGTTACTGACCAAACTTTGGGCGTCATCACCATGAGCATTTGGGATATTTCATTAAACAAATCAAAAAAAACTTGTATCTGGCCAGCACAGGATGGGATGGTCAGTACACTTACAAACTACTCAATTCAAGACTGATTTTGGCAATCCAGGTGTCAAGAGATATAAGGAATGGGAGGACTCTAGCTCCAACCTCAAAGATATCTATATTTGCAAGCTCATTGAGCTTCCTTCTGAGTTGCTTGATGTTTATGCTGAAGATGAGCCTGTCAAGAAAGGTCAGAGTGAAAATGTTCAAATTATTATTTGTATGAGCAAAAAGGGCAGCCACCATCTTTCAAAAGCTCAATATATTCAAAGCAACATTAGCTTCAAACGTGTGGTGGGATTCTATGAGTTTGAGCTTGCATGTCTTGACCGTGATGCAAATACAAGTGTGCTGTTATTCTATATTGTAATAGAGGCTTCTTGAACTAAAGGTGTAATCTTCTGTTGTATCTTTTTGAACTGACAAACTGCAGGTGTGCATGAATAACTATTTTATGAGATTGAGCAAATAGTCAAGCTTGATACAGAAAGGGCACTTTGTTGGCACCATCTACATGAAGATTCACTAAATGACACCAATGGAATGAATCTTCAATTTGTTGCTGATCAACATCCTGGCCAGGCTAAAGGTTTACTCTAATTAGCTTAAATCAGAAAGCTTGAATACATACTTTGCTTGTAGGACTAGGGTTATACCTTTGAAATCTGGCTCAGAAGATAGAAGCAAAGCATGATCTTCATGAGCCTCACAGGCATCTCACTGACTTGAATGAGTATGAACATTTGCACTGTGTCTTTTGTCTCTGCACTATACATGCCTATAAAAATATCCACAATACACGTGTGACAGATAAGGTAAAAAATCTTATGCATAGCCTTATTTGCATGGTGCATCCTGACTGGAATGGAACACTTGACAAAATATGTAGCCTTGGGGGTAAAGTTGGAACTAGCAAGTGACAATAGTTGACTATGCGAATTTGCAATCTAATCTTTCTAAAAGATTGGGTAAAAAACAAACTGAATAGCAAGTTTGCATTCGAGGGACTTTGTTGGGAAAGAAGCAAAATTCCATTGTTAATCTGGAAAGCTGGCAAAGCAAACAGCAATCTTATTGAAGGTGCCCATGCTGATGTCAATCAAGAGGGTATTAGCTGTAGCTTGTTGGGTAGTATCACTAAAGGAAGATCTTTTGACAATATGAAGATGAAGACTATATCAGCTCTTGAGATATCAGGAATTCAGCCATCGTACAGGTCTATCCACCTTGTTGAAAATACAGCCAAGAATTTGAAGCATAAATATATGTATTTATATGTTCTACATTGCTTAGTTATGCTGACCCTCTGAATAGATCAAAGCCATCATAATCAACTTGTAGCTGAAGATGCTAAGATTGAGGCCCATAATGAGAGAGTTGATTGAGCGCAAACAAGTCTTGAAAGAACATTTATGGAAATAGCAACTCTGAGTTTGCAACTGCAACATCTTAACCCTGGTTCAAACTAGTACCAACATCTTTCAGCCACCCTCGAAAAGGCTCAGAATTCAAAGGAAAAGATGCAAATCAGGTATAACAGAGAGGTTGTAGGTGTGGCAGTATTGAGAAACACTGGTTCAGGAAAAGTTTCTCTTGTTATTTCATAAATTGTAGTCACATTCTGTACTACATAATAAATTTGAGACAAGTAGCTTAATGTATGATTTTGACAATATAAAGTCATGCAAGATAAGTTTGATAATATGGTAGTCCAAAGTCCTTTTCAGAGGCAAGTAGCACTAGACCTCACCATCAGCAGCTTCCACCTCACATGCCTTTTCCTTCTCTTTCTCAAGGGTTGGAATTTCTTCACCAAGATCTTTACAATTGCCATCAGCATTACAATGAGCCTTGTCACCATGAAAAGAGCGGCACAGGTGGCAGTCTGCACACTCCATATAGGCAGTCCAAATAACTTCCCAGATATCCTTTGAAACTCCAAGCCTTGAGTTTCACTTGAGAAATGCAGCACCAATAGGAGTGTCAACAAACTCCATTGCCTCAGCTGGGGCCTCAGTAAATCTGCAGAGAAGTTTGTCAACATGATTGAGGTTGATATAAGTCGGATTCACTACATATTTAATGTCAATGAGTGGTTAGACATGTAATATAATAGATTTACCTTCTTTGGTTGATGCACAGTTCCTGCACTGCTTACCTGCCAGGTGAGCATTGAACCCATCAACAGAAAAGGTGCATTGGCAAGCAGAGCAAGTCACTGCATACTTGACAATCATGTCAATAGCAGAAAGAGGAACACCAAGCGTAGAATTGAGCTCCCAAATAACAATACCAATGTCAGTTGACATATATTGAACATGCTCAAATGTGCAAGCCAAGCATCCTGGAAAGATGTGCTCATCATATGGTTCAAGGACACAATGAGTCATTTTGAGATTGGCAGCAGGATGACTCCATGGATGAGCTGCAGAATGTTGCCTCTTAGAATATAAAGCAAGATGCAAACATGAACTATGTACCACGTTATATTCCAAGCTTTTCGTTCAACTTGATATGGTCTCTCAAATTTTCATCTAAAATACTGTCAGTTTGTTGATTACAAGCAAATACTATTCATACTTACCAGACTTGGCATGAGCTTCAGCAACGGTCTTCTCAAAAAATGAATGTACTTTAGACCTACTTGCTTCAGCTTTTTTGGCATGTGGGTGCAGAGCAGTGAATAGTTTTGTGGGCATGTACAGAGCTGAAGAAACTCTAGGGTTGATGACAACATCATGAAGATAGGCGCCATATTTGTCAGCAATGTCAGGCAACAGAGGAGGAGTCAGGAGCTGCTTGAGTGTAAGCAGCTGAGCAACTTCAGCTTTGGATAGTGAGAAGTATGGGGTAGAAAGATGATCAAAGTCATCTAAAACAGCATTAGAGGTGTAAAGATGGCGAATCTGTAATTACTTACATGCATACATTTCCTTTGTTTCTGCTGCTTCATCATTATTTTGATGAGCTATGATAATGAGCAGACAATTAGTACGCTTGGGTATGGTTCACTTACCCATCTGCTCAGCAATTATTTATGGATCTTGAGTGATGATGAGCTTATGCAAGGGGGGAATAACAACTGAAACAAGACTTAAACAAAGGAGAAAGATAGTATCAGTACAAAACTCACCTGTGAAGTCACAAATATGGTCTGTAGCCCAAAAGAAATCAACTCCACTGTTGATTCCATACCACCTTTTGAGATGGAGAGCCATCTTGCAATTGGATTCACGAATGTGAGGATATTGAGGTGGCTCATATGGTACCTTTCCAAACCCTGAGGCTGCAACTTCAGTCATCCCGCCATGAAGCAGGAACCTGATGGGCCTAAGGAGAATTGTCATGAAATTATAAATGGAGAAAACAAAAACCAAACCTACCTCTGCCAAGGAACCTATTCACATTGGTCATCATCATATGTGACAGGACACTTTGCCTTATTGAACTGTTTGAGTTCAATTTTCAATTTGTAGAGTCTTTGTCGCTCTTTTGGATCCAACGGTGCTGGGCAGTGGTAGGGAGCCAAGCAGTGAGAATAATTACTATGATGCATAATTATTGAAGACGACAAGGCAAAACAGGGCAAAAAACCTAAAGGACACAAGTTTGAGACTTAGAAACTTATAGGAAACCTAGAGGAGCCTTGTACACAACAAATTCTTCCCAAGCTCAATCATCTTTGCCTTGAAGAGCAAGAGGATGACAACAGATATGTATAAAACACAACTCGCTCATTCCAATAGAAGTATTCTAAAAATGAAAGGCCGGGTAGTCAAGATACTGATACAAGGAGAAGTTCAAAATCGTGTGACTGTGGTATAGTCACTTAAACAATAGGTTAGAGTTGATTAATAATTCAAGCATTAGTCATGAAATAATTGGAGGACATAGATACATATGTATCAACAGCACCAGCTCTTAGATTGATGGTTAGAATGGGCCCAGACACCAATGGGATCACTTCTGTACCTTCTTTGATGGAATTGAATAAGACAGATCATCTGTAAACTCCATCAATCTGTCGTTCTGATCCTAAAACTCGTTGTACTCCTGTGTCACCACTCCACACCACAACCAACCACATGCCTGGGACCCAAAGACTAAGTGAAAAGAGCACAAGGAAGGGAAGGAAAAGAAGCAGGAGGGGAAACAAAGGAAGAAAGAGTGATTCAGCCAAAGAAAATAACAGATGAACCATCAGCCACTATAACGTATACTGGCAGTGCAGCAACCTGGGCCCAGACCTAGTAAAACTAGTTCTGGATGTGTAAAATAGTAAAACTTGAAGCAAACATGCAGTACTCATATGGTCCATGCATTGGAGGAGGAAGTATAAAGAGGGTAGGATTTTGGGGAGGCTTGGCAAACAATTGACTTGCCATGGCTTGGAGTCCCCAGGGAGTGGACATCTTAGGCCAGAAACAATTAGATTGACTTCAGGATTATTAGTAGTGATACTATTTTTGCCTAATACTGAGTGTGACTTTTAAGTCTTACATTCAAATTTAAAATCAATAAAAATTACAGTGGCTCAAAAAACTGTCCCAATGTTTCATATTTTTTGAAAGATGACATTGGCATGAAGGATGAGAAGTATGTAACATCCTGATTAAATCATGTAAAATACTATGGCATTGTAGCTACAAAATGAACTTAGGCTCATGTAATTTGAAACAAAACTGATGGAGCAATGGCCATCTTAAAATATTCACTCATTGGGACAGTTTTTTGAGCATGTCTAATTTTAGTATCTAGTACTTTGTATGTCCTCTATTTGCCTTGATAACTGCTTGAATCCTTCTAGGCATGCTTTCTATTAGTCTTTGGCATATTCCTGGTGGTATTTTATCCCACTCCTTTGCAACCCTCTCCCTTAATTCATGCACATCATGAATAGGTGTTTCATACTGACTAACTAAGTTGCTCCTTAAGGTACTCTCAGAAATGTTCAATAGGGTTGAGATCAGGGGATTGGGCTGGCCACCAAAAGACATCAAAGTTGTTGTTCTCAAACCTCTTGGAGTTGTGTATGGGGTCATTGTCCTGTTGAAATTAGTAGGCACCCTCCTCCATCTCTAACTTCTCAAAGCTCTCCTTTGCTCCATCATCCAAAATTTCACAGTACTGCTCTGCATTCATAATCTCCACCACCTCCACAAGCTTTACTACCCTATTCCAACCCATATAGCCACATATCATGAGATTATTCCCTCCTCCATGCTTCACAGTAGTTGTAGTTGTTTAGTCTGAAATGCCTTCTCCTCATAGCTTCCACACATACTGCTTTCCATTTGACCCAATCCTGTTAATCTTTGTCTCATCTGTTCACAACACCCTTTTCTATAGTCCAGTTCTGATGCTCCTGAGCCTATTTAAGCTGTAGTTGTCGATGTCTAGATTTGAGTATAGGAACTTTTCTCTTGGTACCAGACTGATACCCCTCCTCCTTCAACACATTCTGAACAGTATGGGGAGAGACAGGGTTGGAAATGATATTGTTGATAAAATTGGTGGCCTGGACAGCTGTATCAAGTCTCCTAGTTAAGATTTGTCGAGCAATAGCCTATTATCATATGGAGTAAGCTTAGCAGGATGGCTTCCAGGATGGTTTTCCTTGTCCATCTCCAACATTCTACCAATCCTCCCAATAGTAGACTTCCTTAGACCAGTTTGAGCCTCAATCTGATTCAGAGAATATCCTTAAGCAAGAAGAGAAGCAACAGCAGAGCATTGTGTAGGAGGAATAGGTTTTATGATGGTAGTTGAAGGTCAAGATGTGGATCAACCAACTTGAATCACTTCCAAATATATCCAAACATGGTCACATGACTCTGTCTGTATTCCCACATGCAACTTACCTGACTGAGTCACATAGAGCCTCCTGCCCTAGGTTCAATCGAGTAGACTACTGAACTACCTTCTAGTAGTTTGGTTACTTGTAATAGCAACCGTAATTTTATATTAGTTAAAATTACATAATAGTCATTTGACTCTGCGGGTCTGCTAACCTTCTGACTGACATAGCAGTGGGGTTCCTCTACACTGGTTTGGCATTGTATGGTGCCACTATTTTCTGACTAAGCCACAGGCGTGGCTTCAGCTGTCCAACAAGGCAAACAAATAGTGGCATATTCTCTTCTCTATTCCCAAGGTAGCTGCAGGCACTGCCATGTGCTGATAGGGCTCTTAGTTGAGTCCTTAGTAATTCAAACTGTTGGCAAAGCTGAAGCATCTGTAGGAACTGACTGCTGGGGCTGACTGACATAGGTTTAATCCAATCCTGGAAAGACCTTACCAGAACTGGTTGTCCAGCTCCTAAGTGCCAACTCTGCCTGTCTGTACATCTCGCCAGTGCATGTGGAAGCAATGCTTGACCTTTGACAAAAGGGATTCCCCAGCCATGATGTTGTGACACTGTTGCCTCAGTGTGGGAAAAGAAGAGAAGTTTCAGGGCAGAGAGCTCAGTATTCCATCAGAAATTCTTCTGAGAAAATTTCGTCATTTGTCTACATGGACCAATATCATATACTGAGCACTCAGGCTGACTCAGATAATGGTCAGGTGCTTTCCTAAATACGGTTGTATTCCAGAAGGTTCTGAAACATTGCAAATAGTTGCAAATGGGCCTGATAAGGCATATAAGCTGAAACAGGGAGGTGGAATATTCCCCTACTGTTGCCCTGCAATATTTTTTGCCAACTTAGTGTATAGTAACTCTACTTCCTTACTTTGCTCGGAAGTGTCACACTCCTAAATTCCAATCAGTTTTGAAAGTGGTTAGCATTAGATGCTGCCATTTGCTGTAGCATTTCAATCAGAAGTACAAAAAATTAATGATGACAAAACAGGATATATTATCAGAAAGAGGTATAATATTTAGCACTAGAGTTAACACTCATAGCATCTGTTGAGAATTTTCTGACCATACCTCAGAGAAGCCTGACCAATCAGACTCATACTAAAAAGTGAGCAGACTTATACAATTTTAAGTAGTTTTAGAGTTGCCATACTTAATAGGCTATAATGCTATTGGTTACCATCATTTATATGCTACTAATAATGAGCTCCTACTACAGCTGGCCACAGATAGCATCAATACCCACACCTCATGTTAGCCCACTGGTACCACCAGAAGTGGCATGTGTCAGGTTCCGCTGAATCGGGGGCTTTCCGGGAAAGCGACGCCCTTACGATGCGGACTTGATCTACGGATACTCGGGTGTCTGGAACTCCGGGGCTAAGGACTCCGGGGTTCAAGACGAGGACAGGGGGTAATCCCGGGAGAGGGGACTAGAGTCCGGGAGTTTTGGGTTGGGGGTGGCTGAGAGTTAGAGGGGGTCGAGTCGTGAACCGGAGGTTCTAAGACGAGACCAAGTTAGTAACTTAAGAGTCGCGAAGTGCGTACCAAAGCTAGAGCACGCGAATACTAAGGCATGCCAGTCGAAGCGTACCAAACAAGGCGTACCAGTCAAACAGAGGGCACGCAATATCCAAGTAACAGTTATGCAATATCAAGACTACCGAATACAACAGGGAGCTACACTATAAGTACTACGGGGCCGGGTCTCGGGGTTCCGGGATGTCTGGGATGGGTTCCGGGGGTTATTGAGTAGCGGCAGGGGCTGTATACCGGGATCGCGCGTGTGGGGCGCGCGATCAATTGGCGCGGATGGAGCCATGATGCGTGATGCGTGATGGCCGGCACGAGTTGCGTGATCTGATCGTTGATCGGGGCTGGTGATGGCTGATGGCAGTCCTTGATGCGCGTGATGGCGGTGTCGGCGGTCATGATGGCGGGGTGTGTCCTGTGGGGTCGGAGGGAGGGTCCCGGAGGGTGTTCCGGGGGTGTCCCGGGGTGGGCCCGGAGGGGAGGGGTCGTGACAGCATGCTCTAGTGCTTCTAGCACTAATTTTTCCATATTTTTACACTAATAACTTGCAGCTACAGACTGCAATTACTCTCAGACCACTTTTTATGACACCACTTATTCTTTACAGCACTGTTGACACCTCACCACACCTTGCCACTTGCACTTCAAGGCTATATATTTACACGGACACTTGGCATCAGTCAATCCGGCATAATGCTCTTAACTAGTGGCAGCGCTTACAGGCTAGAATGATGAAGTATTTCTATGACAAATAGCTGATAACATCATTATGGACCTTTTTACTATACAATTCAATTCACATTATTTACTTACATTCCTATCAGTTCACCACCCTCTAGTGGTGCTGAGCCTCTTAGCATCAGCTAACTTCCTTTACTATAAATACTTACTTTTTGTTAGTAGTAGTGTATCAATTTGGCAGTAGGGATCATCATATCCCAACATTTTGGTCACCATACATAAGAGACTACCTCTTGTTGACCATGTCAAGCAAGAGGACTCTGCTCTAGTTTTCTATCTCTCTTTCTCTAGCACCTTGCAACTATGGCTTGGCTTTTGTGCTTAGACCTGCTAAGTAATCTTATCTTTTTATTATCTTATTCTAGGTGCTAACACTTAGCACCTCTTAGTGACACTCTTCCACACCTCTTAGCATCTTTCCTTAGCGACTCTCTCCTGCACCTCTTAGCACCTTCCTTAGCAACTCTCATATTTCCTAGTGCTATTTCTTAGCAACTCTTAGCGCCCTGTAGCCATGTTTTGGAGCCTTACACAAGTGCCTCCAATCATCCACTTTCTTTGCCATCAACCTCTTGCCTACTATATGTTCTCTGGGACCTGTCCAGGACTTTCACACACATTTAGCATGCCCAAAGCTATATCGGCTAAGTAGCTGTACTAGTAATAGTGCATGCCTCCAGCCCAATTTGGGCATTATCACCAGTTGCTATTGACAAGTCACTGTTAGTTGTAACTACAAGAAAAGATGCTAACTAGTAGTACCACAGATAGACTTATTTCAAAAATACAGTAGTGTGTAGTATAAAAAATAGCTATTTAACATGTAAATAGCAACAAATTATAACTTATTAGTACTCAGTTACTCTTAGCATTCAAATTGTGCTAGCTTGACCTGACTTTGTTACTGAGTTGGGTGCTAGCATCATCTATATTGTCTTTATTATTTACAGTGCCACCTACAGGCATATTTCATTGCACTATTCTTTTGTTTTGTGATATTTTTGGCTAAGCTATAGAGCTTACAGTTTGCTAAATAGCATTTGAAGTGTTATTATCTAGTGCATTGTCTTATCATGTTAGCTCAAGCACACTGAGATCTTGTCAGAACTCCTTATATACTATGTACATCAGATGCTGGAGACAATATTGTACTGCATAGCATTTAGCACACCCAACCACAGTTAGTTTCATTAATGTTAGAGTGGCATGAGCATCTATTACTGATAATTAGTCGTTTAGTATTTATAAGTTTAAAGTCATTAGTTATATTGTTCAAACGACTCTTTAGATAGTTTACATGAATTTAGACAATGCTAGATTACATGCTCATCAAACAATGATTAATTAACATTATTATATATTATATAAGCATAAGTATGTTTATTTATAAGGTTAAAGTCATTAGTTATATTGTCCAAATGACTCTTTAGATAGTTCACATGAATTTAGACAATGCTAAATTATATGCTCATCAAACAATGATTAATTAACATTATTATATATTATATAAGCATTTGGTTTAATAACTAGGTTTATTTATATTTATTTTATTTTTCATTTTTTTCTATTATTTAATATGAACTGTGCTGCACCAGCTATAAAAATGTGGACATTGACAGTTGTACATCTAAATGCTGATATAATATATGTTAACACACACTAAAAATAAGTGAATAAAATTCTAATCAATAAATTAAAAGAAATTCAAACATAAAAAGTAAAAATAAAATAACTAATATGTATTGCATGTGAATTTATATTATATCATTATTTAAATAAATGACCTAATAAACAAAATAAATAAATAAATAAAAGAAACAATAATTGATATTTTAATTTATCAGTTTTTATATTATGTAATCATTAAATTGTATGATGGTTCAGATAGTATGTAGCAAACATATATATTTACTTAATAATATGCTATATCCAATATAAAAGGCTAGACACTATATATTAACAGGTTACTTTTGTAAAAATAAATAATTAATATGTTGAAACAGTTTATGATGCTTGTATATATCTATTTGAGGTTATATATAAATGATGATTTGTTTATTCTATACTGATTAATATAATCCTATAAGTGTAAGCAGATAATACACCTATTTCACTGAGGCACACATAATAAACTGAAATAAAATGTATTCAAGAGATTTTCTGCCTATACGTATACTACCACCACTTATTTATATTTGACTATAATAAGGTTTAAAACCTCCCTCCTATCAAGTCTCTAATCTCTTTCAATCCCAGCCTCTAATCTCATCTATCTCAATTCTATCTGCTTGTAAGCAGTGTGCTTATACCTATCCAACACTTGAGAAATTAATTCATCTCTCACGCTTTTTTCTTTATCTCCTAGTCATTCAAAGCTACTATATTCTCTATTTTCTTTCTACTTTTCTACTTATCATGATCTGGACCATAACCATGCCACCTAACAAGATATTGAAAATCTTGACCACACCTCCATTCATCCAAAATACAATCAATGAAATGTTCAGACCACCTGTCTTCAGTTACAATTGGGCCAGATAAATCAAGCCACTGTGATGGGAATAATTTATTGTCATTTGCGATAAAAGACAAGAGTAGACCAACATGAAATCAGTTTAGAATATTCATGCTTTGTGGAAGATCCAACACATATTCTGATGAGTCAGGAAAGGTCTCCAAAATAGTGTAGGGTCCATTTTCACAAGGCATAAACTTTGCAACTTATTCATTGTGCTTTTGAATATACTTGCATTGATGCTTTGTAGTTGAAAGTATTATCTTGTCACCCACAGCATAAGCAATCTCAGAAAAATGAAATTTATTTGTATAATAGGCTTGCACAATCTTTGACACCATTAAGTTGTCCATAGCATCTAAAAAATCACTTTCTATTTCCTCAAAAATGCAAAGCGCTAGATCTTCTGCTGGAGTATCAATGAGTAGCAGAGGGAACAATAGCAAGATAAGGCAAGGTGAAAACTCAAACTTCGATTGAAATGGAGAATAACTTATAGCTGCATTGACTATATTCATTATACTGAAATGGATCCTCAGTAACACCTTCACTCATCATGTCTGCAATCAATCAACATGAAAATGAATATATTGAACAATAGTCTTGTTAGACTGTTTAAATGCATCATCAGTTTGAGGGTGAAATGCCATAGACATTTTATGTTTAATAGTAGTCAGTTTCATCAATGCCTTCTAAAATGATGTGAACAGCATGTCATGGTCAGTTATTATTTTATAAGAGAGACCATTCTTGCAATCAAGTTCTTAAAAAAAATATAAGCAAACTCCTCTCCAGTTTGAATTGACTAACAGAGGGAGATCTGGACATTAGCACCTGCTTGATATGTCATTGAACAAAACTGGTCATAATCTTTGTCAACTGATAATGGTCCCACAAAATTCAAGGTGACTGACCCAAATCTACTCTCTAAAATAGACAATGGGTAAAGTAGACTGACTGGTTTCTTGGTAGAGCTCTTGTTCTGTTGACATTCAACACATGACAGTATGTAGCCACAAACTGTAGCTACAAACCAAATTCCTCCTTATATTAGGCCAATAATACAAGAATCTCAAGGTGGCATAGGTCTTATCCACATCAAAATGCCCTAGTTTGTCATGGGCAACACAAAAAAGATTCTCATGCAGCTTGTCATAGTCCAGGATAATGAGATGTTTGCCAACATACAACAATCTATTCCTCTGTTCAATCCTATCATCACCCTCCTTTGCTGAGTGACAGGTGCATTATGTAGACCCATGGGCATCACAACCTATTTCCACAGTCTGAAAGGGGTAAGGGTTGCTATGAATTTCACATCATTGGGATGGACAAGCATCTGAAAAAATGTGTTTGTAAAATCTATGTTACTCCAGAAACATGCCCCAGGTTGTGAACAATAAGCCAAAATATCATTGATCTGCAGCAATGGATAATTGTCAGGTATCATATTGGCATTTAGTGTTTGGTAATTGTTAACCCAATGAGGCAAAGCTGTAGGGTCCGATTTCAGAATGATGAAAGAAGGACTCGCATATTAAGATAATGATGGGTGAATGCAGCCAGCTGCAACATGTTGCTTAATGAGTGTCTGCCAACTGTCCCTGTATTTGCAGGGACAAGAACAACTCCTCACCACTGTAATTGTTGTGAGTGGTTTAACCTGGATTCTATGGTACACACTCATTGAGATATCAGTCACATGGGGAATGCCATCAGGAAACAGTGATGTAAAGCATTGCTTCATCTTGGCATCCATCCATCCTAACCTCTCCTTAAAAGCAAGCTCCTCAATTTGCATTCTAATCAATCCCAGCACTAATGGTTCCCCTGTAAATATGGCCTCCTGCCTCTCTTCTTCCTGGCCCCTTGTTGCAAATCTCTCATTGAGCTCAAAATAAACTGATTTATGAACTTCTTGAGCCGCCTTCAACCCAACATGCTGATACATTGCCCCTCTGGTGCACCAGTATGATTGAACCCTTGGATTGAGTAGCTCGGTGTTCCCAGGGAGTGAATTGCTTAGGCTACTTGATCTAAAAGTAAGTTAAGTGCTTTAGCTCAGTGGTAGAGCATCATAAGGGGCACATACCCAAGAGGTCATTGGTTCAATTCCAACAAGTGCTGCTTGCTTTTATGGGAAATCTTGTGTCCTGTCTATTAATGCATCTTCTCATGATCTTGTCTTGCCATTTTCTTTTCTAATTTTTGCTTAATGTGTGATTTGACAGGTGGTGGGAGTCTAATCATTCATCGCAATAGTGGAGCATAACAGGAGATCAATGACAATATGATTTTTTTCTAAAAAGTCCAGGCCCAAGATTAATTCAGAGCGCAAATTGGGGCATATGATGAATATTTAGTTTCGGAATCACGTGTGCGTGCTCCCGTTGTAGTTCTCTTCGCAATGTTTCGAGCTGGTATACCACGATTGCCTCGGCTTCCACTGTTGTACACATCTCTGGTTCGGAGTCTGATTCCATCTGTACGTCTGGTGCCGCCTCTGGTCTGCGCCTTGGGCGTGTCGGTGTTCTTGGGTCCTGGTCCTCGAGTTGTCCGAACACGTCTGACTCTCTTTGCTTGCATCTGCCTAAGGTCGACTTTTCCGGCGAGAATGCTGCTTGCGTCGCTGTGTGTGCACTAGGGGGGCCACCTGGCCCCCTCTTTGGTTGTTTTATTACACTCTCACTGTACATCTGTTCCCTTTACTTGACCGTGGGAATTTCGCGGTCAGGTAGTGGTACCGGATCAAGAGCGCATAGACAGGAAGGGAGAAAATGTTCCATGATGGAATATCAACTGGCGTAATTGATACAATCAGAACATGTTCTGTTGGAAAATATTGATTTTCCCCCCCAAAAAAAACAGGCTAGCGTAGCCTTGTATGC
>QGOA01000514.1:0-20816 GCA_003313075.1 Termitomyces sp. MG16
GGTTTTGTTTTGAGAGCAACTGGCTTATATTTCTTTTTGACTTGAACCCCTTTCCTTTTGGGAGTGTTAGCTTGGTTATATACAGTGGTGGAAAGGAGAATTGTAGCCTGAGGAGTGGCAAGTCCAAGAATGGCAGGAAACAAGGCTCCAGGAAGGGTAGTGAGATAAGTATTGGTAGATGCAATATTTTGAAATGATTCGGAAGTGGTAAGGTATAAGTATGCAAGAGAGGAGTCGCTAATGTTTTGGTTTTTCTGAGAAAGCTCAGCATCAGTAGCAGATAAGGTAATTAAAACTTCTTCATCAAGAAAAGCAGTAGACACAACATTTACAAGACCAGTATAATGGTCATACTCAAGTGTTAGTGCCACATCTCCATGATCGTCGCCAATCACCTCCTCAATGGTTTGTGAAAACACCTGTAGAGTCGTTTGTTGGCATGTTGGTCAGTAAACTCCAGGGGCTTAGCACGGGTGCCTTTTCATTGTCCCCTAGGGAATGTCAGCACCATTCGTCGGATTCTGGAATTTGGGTTGCTAATTGTTAGGGTTGTCTTGTTGTTAGTAACAGTCTTGACAACTGATTGCGCCAAGACGTCAAAGGGTCTGCCAAGAAGTAAATCATATGCCAGGGATCGTAAAATGTGTATCTGAAGGTAGAAAGTGATGTCACCAAGAGTGCAAGGAACATTCTTGGGGAGGCCTAGGGATCTGTCTACTGTGCTATTAGCGCTTTGCATGTTTAGTATAACCATAGGGTCATAAATGAGACCCAAATCATTAGCGACTTCAGCTGCCATGGAAATAATTTGTGAACCACTATCCACGATAGCCTCTACCTCATGCTTGTTGTCTACTGTTAGCATGACTGAGCAGATAGCATGTGATTCTTGAGCAACAGTAAGAATTGCTGGGTCTTCTCCATGTTCTACTGACCTCAGATAGGTCTCTACTGGGTCCACAGAGGTGGCATTAGCGATGGTATCGGCAGGAGGTTCATCAGCATCAGGAGAGTCAACAGTAACAGAAAAACCAGGAAGCGCGTTGTCAAGTTCATTGACCTCAGCAACGGCTGTTGCCAAAGGTTGTCAGGGAGTGACTGCCGTCTTGACTTGATTGCAGACATCTGGGGCAATACTACAAAGTTCTTCCACTGATAAGGTGACAGTGGTTTTCATGATACAACTGAAGACGTGGTTTGATTTTTCTATATCAAATATTGGTGCAGTAGGTTGGTAACCGCCTTCAGGATGCTTCTTGGGAGTGGCAAAATTTTGTTGTGTGGGAGCATGATATTGGTCAGGGATTCCTGAATAGGGGTGGAGAGGCAGCAAAGGCGGTTCAGGAGTGGCAGAGGATGAGGATGGTTCTGTGGTTGTAGCTGGAGGTGCAGCAGGAACAGGAGTTGGTAACTTGCTAGCGGGAGGCATTGGCTTATATCCTTTGAGAGGTTGTTTAGGCTGCTTAACTTCAACCCCATCAAAAACCTGATTCTTAAGTGAATCCAATTCCTTTTGTAGCTTAGCGATACGTTCTTCCCATGAGAAAGTGGGATGGTTGCCAATGCTGTCAAAGTGTAAGACCTTGTGAATCATTTGCTGCAAAGTCACCTGCTCAGGGTCAGGGTTGGCGTTGCTGGAAAGCATGCCTGTAACTATTTGTCCTGGATTGCACTTATGCCATTCATCAACTCATTTCTGGAAAGACTTCTTGTCTGGGTAGTTGAGAATGGTGGCGCCAGTGGTTAGAACTATCTTGCCGTTGATAGCCCTTCAAATCCTTCCTTGCCAAATATAGTTTTCTAAAGTAGCACAGCGTTCTCTAGTCATGGTGTGGCCAATTTCCTCACAAAAGTGGCAAGGGCCAGGTGCAGGTGCATTGGCAGGTCAGTTAGCAGTGAGATTAGTTGTGATCATAGTTTTGATACGAGTCATGGCAGAAGCGACAGCAGCGGTAATGGCAGCGTTGAGATCCTCTCTCTTAACAAAGTCGGCAAAAGGAGGCAGGATGGGAATAATACTATTGGCTTGCTCAGGGGGTGGGCTCGTCCTAGCACATTGTATCCCAACACCAGTGTCCGTTCCCTTGAGAACCCATTTACTGGCTTCAAAGACGTCGACAATGTTATATGGCTCCTCTGAATGATGGGCCTGCTGGACAATTTCTAGGCGATGAGCAATGCGAGTCCAAAGTGAAGTTGGGATGCCCTGTTGGAATAGACAATGTTCCTCATTAATATAGAGCTTGCCGTTTTGCAGAAGCCATCTAGCAATTTTTTGAAACTCGCAGTAATATGTAGAGAATGTGCCAAGTGAAGATGTGCTGTTGTCGAATGATTCCTGTATTAATTTCTGCAACTCATTTACCATGTATTGGGTAGCCTCCTCCATGCCAGGGTACAACTGGATTACTGCCATCTTCCAGCCTTCATATGAGGTGCCTTGGGCTGGAACTGGTGGTGCAGCAGGAACAAAGACGGCAAACTTGGCAAGACCTGTCCACATCTCCACCATGTCATATGACACATATCTTGCTGCATATTCCTTCATCTGCATGTGGTCAGTAATTCCACAATCCCTTAATAAATATTCTAACTCTTTGAAATACTGAGAGAGCTCCCATGGCTTGGACTCGTCCCATTTTGGTGCTGAGAAGTGATTGCGGGGTGGCATGCGCTGAACTGGTTGTTCCATGGCAACTGCGGTGCCGAGTTTGGTTAGCAGACGTGGAGAAGGAGTTCTAGGTATTGGCGACGGGGTAAGAGAAATGACGAGTTGAGAAAGAGGTGTTAAAGGAGTAGTGGGGGTAACAGGTTGCGGTATGGCAAGCGGTGATGCTAAGAGGTTGTCAGCGCTAAAATTGAGAGAGCATGGGAAGAGATCAGGAAATTCGTCTACAGTGGCATTCTGTAGTTCCTGTGCGAGAGAGAGACCTGTAAGGGCAACGCTTAATGTCTGCGGAAATCCTTCCATGGACTAGCGAGTGCAGGTGGCAGGTGAGAGTTGAGCGGGCGTAGAAGCAGGCGAGAGTCAGGCAAGGGACCAGCAAGGCTAACCGAGCGGTCGGACGTCGCTAGAGAGCTTACAGTCGGTTCAGTGTATAGGCCGGAAGAACACTGCTATTGTTCAGCCTGGGGATATTCTATCCCACAGGCTGCCTATATATACTACATCAGTGGCTGTGCTATTACTAATACTGTTTACTAAGCAGGCCCCGGTATGTAATGGAGTATGACTAACAATAATTGATGCTGAGTAAGGTCCATGCATATGACTCATCAAGGCTGACTACTAAGAGACGGAAGGGAAAAGGGTGGGCCGAGCGGCCAGTGGGTGGGAAGGGGCTATGCCTTCTGCCGACTGCTCTAGCAGACAGCACTTATGCTGGAGATGAGTTTCTGATGGAATTCTGCCCTAAAGAACTCTCGTGGTGGGCTCCAATTTGATGACGCCCAAAGTTTGGTCAGTAACAAATATAGAAAATAGTGTTACCGTGCCAAAAGCTTATGTTGGGTGCGCTAAAAGTGATGAGGAGAGTCCCAGGCAGGTCCCAGAGAATGCACTTATGAAATTAAGGTAAAGTCAGAAAGGGGTTGGCAAGTGTCAAGCACTAAGGTAAAAGCACCTATGGAAGAAGCAGTAAGTGAACACGGCAATGTAAGTGGCAAGAACACAGTAAGCTTAGCAAAGTCTAAGCATTGTTAATGCCTGCTGTACCTGCAAGGCGCGAGTATGTTGTGGGCTAGCAATAGTCTGCAACTGCCAATGACTTCGATGTTGCTGACCATAAAGGAGACTGGAGTAAGGGGGGCAGGAAACTCTGTTCTGATAGTATGTACAAGTCGGTAAGCACTTTTATACTACAACAAGGTCACCATTGCCAAGTAACTAATGACGCCAAAGTGCGGTGAACTTGGAAAATTTTATGGGGTGGCTCCAACAGTTTCAGATCCCTACCGTCCATTCAAGACACTTAGCAACACCAGGTGGCAGATCGCAATGCTAAACTATCAATCCATCAAGCTTCTGTCTGTCCAAAATACTAAGCAATGTCAGGCACCAAATTGAGGTGCTAAGCAATGTCAGATGCCAAGGTCAAACACCAAGCTGTCAGTCAGTTTTTGATAGATCATCAGTCTTCTCCCTAAGCACTGTCATCAGTGACTGATGCCATTTGTCAGTTGTCATTCTATCTGCCACCAGCACTATTATTGATTGGATCTACTTCTTGCCATGCACGGCTATCAAATATTGCCAAAATTGGTTAATTAGTGTGCGCTAAGATATCCTGAGCCGGTGCTGTATTGTCATAGCCTGCCATTGATGCACTGATTCTATATGGAGTCCTATCAACACAAAATTGCACTGGGCCTGGAAATCGGCTGTGAGGGTTTTAGTGAGTATGGAGTCTAGATGTCCTCCAGAGCAAAATAGATAAGAATGGTGACCAAGCCCCACACGACATGTGTAATGGCATTTTTCTATGGTGGGCCAATAATCTTCTCTATATTACTTCTGAGAAGTTCTCTTTCCACAGCAAGACACAACAGACAAACTTTTCTCAGATTAGTAGAAGCTAACACATGTAGATACATACGTCTAACAATCAATAGAACCACCAAAAATAATAATAATAATAATAAAATATAATAAAGTTGATTTTTTAAAATGAGCAGACTAATAGATAGATTTTCTATATATTAATAATATAGCTGCAATAAAAAGGTAATTCATATCTTAATAATTATAGCAATGTCTCCATTTCTCTCCAAAGAAACAAAATGAAAAATTTATATACAAAAATCTGATTGATGAGATAACAAGAGTATTTGAAGGATGATATACTATGTTAAAATCAGATTTTGGAACATATATCAAACGATGATGAGTAGGGAATAATTGAATCCAGTTGCTAGACAAAATCATTGAAATATTTGACTTACTCAACTGAACAAAACTGTCATCTGAACTAAAAACAATACTTTTGCCATCATATGAAAATGCAATAGATCTGACACAATCAATGTGACCATTCAACTCCTGCAGCTGTGCATTACGAGAGGCATCCCACACTCTTATACACTCATCACCTGAGCCTGAGACAATGCTTTTGCCATCAGGTGAAAATGCAACAGATGTGATCCAGTCAGTGTGACCATTCAACTCCTGTAGCTGTGCACCACTGGAGGCATCCCATACTCTTATAGACTTATCACCTGAGCCAGAAACAATGCTTTTGCAATCAGGTGAAAATGCAACAGATGTAACCTGGCCAATGTGACCATTTAACTCCTGCAGCTGTGCACCACTAGAGGCATCCCACACTCTGATAGACTTATCATCTGAGCCAGAGACAATGGTTTTGCCATCAGGTGAAAATGCAACAGATGTGACCTGGCCAGTGTGACCATTCAACTTCTGCAGCTGTGCACCACTGGAGACATCCCACACTCTTATAGACTCATCATCTGAGCCAGAGACAATGGTTTTGCCATCAGGTGAAAATGCAACAAATGTGACCTGGCCAGTGTGACCATTCAACTTCTGCAGCTGTGCACCACTGGAGACATCCCACACTCTTATAGACTCATCATCTGAGCCAGAGACAATGGTTTTTCCATCAGGTGAAAATGCAACAGATGTGACCCAGTCAGTGTGACCATTCAACTCCTGCAGCTGTGCACCACTAGAGACATCCCACACTTTTACAGACTCATCATCTGAGCCAGAGACAATGCTTTTGCCATCAGGTGAAAATGCAACAGATCTGATCCAGTCAGTGTGACCATCCAACTCCTGCAGCTGTGCACCACTGGAAACAACCCACACTCTTACAGACTTGTCAGCTGAGCCAGAGACAATGCTTTTGCTATCAGGTGAAAATGCAACAGATGTGATCCAGCCAGTGTGACGATTCAACTCTTGCAGCTGCACATCACTAGAAGCATTCCACACTCTTATAGACTTGTCATCTGAGCCAGAAACAATGCTTTTGCCATCAGGTGAAAATGCAACAGATCTGACCCAGCCAATGTGACCATTCAACTCCTGCAGCTGTACACCACTAGAAGCATCCCACACTCTTATAGACTTGTCATCTGAACCAGAAACAATGGTTTTTCCATCAGGTGAAAATGCAACAGATGTGACCTGGCCAGTATGACCATTCAACTCTTGCAGCTGTGCACCACTGGAGACATCCCACACTCTTATAGACTTGTCACCTGAGCCTGAGACAATGCTTTTGCCATCAGGTGAAAATGCAACAGATGTGACCCAGCCAATATAACCATTCAACTCCTGCAGCTGAGCACCACTAGAGGCATCCCACACTCTTATAGACCTATTACCTAAGCCAGAGACAATGCTTTTGCCATCAGGTGAAAATGCAACAGATGTGACATAGTCAGTGTGACTATTCAACTCATGCAGCTGTGCACCACTGGAGGCATCCCATACTATTATAGACCCATCACAGGCATCCCATGCTCTTATAGACACATCTGATAGACTTATAGACCTATGATCTGAGGCAGAGACAATACTTTTGCCATCAGGTGAAAATGCAACAGATCTGACCTGGCCAGTGTGACCATTCAACTTCTGTAGCTGTCCACCACTAGAGGCATCCCACACTCTTACAGACTTATCACCTGAGCTAGAGACAATGCTTTTACTATCAGGTGAAAATGCAACAGATGTGACCCAGTCAGTGTGACCATACAACTCCTGCAGCTGTACACCACTGAAGACATCCCACACTCTTATAGACTTATTGCCTGAGCCAGAGACAATGCTTTTGCCATCAGGTGAAAATGCAACAGATGTGATCCAGCCAATGTGACCATTCAACTTCTGCAGCTGTGCACCACTAGAGACATCCCACACTCTTATAGATGTATCATGTGAGCCAGAGACAATGGTTTTTCCATCAGGTGAAAATGCAACAGATGTGACCCAGCCAATGTGACCATTCAACTCCTGCAGCTGTGCACCACTGAAGACATCCCACACTCTTATAGATGTATCATTTGAGCCAGAGACAATGGTTTTTCCATCAGGTGAAAATGCAACAGATGTGACCCAGGTGCACCACTGAAGACATCCCACACTCTTATAGATGTATCATTTGAGCCAGAGACAATGGTTTTTCCATCAGGTGAAAATGCAACAGATGTGACCCAGTCAGTGTGACCATTCAACTCCTGCAGCTGAGCACCACTAGAGGCATCCCAAACTCTTATAGACCTATCATCTAAGCCAGAGACAATGCTTTTTCCATCAGGTGAAAATGCAACAGATGTGACATGGTCAGTGTGACTATTCAACTCATGCAGCTGTACACCACTGGAGGCATCCCATACTATTATAGACCCATCACAGGCATTCCATGCTCTTATAGACTCATTCCATAGACTTATAGACCTATGATTTGAGGCAGAGACAATACTTTTGCCATCAGGTGAAAATGCAACAGATGTGACCTGGCCAGTGTGACCATTCAACTTCTGTAGCTGTGCACCACTGGAGGCATCCCACACTCTTACAGACTTATCACCTGAGCCAGAGACAATGCTTTTACTATCAGGTGAAAATGCAACAGATGTGACCTGGTCAGTGTGACCATTTAACTTCTGCAGCTGTACACCACTAGAGGCATCCAACACTCTTACAAACTTGTCAGCTGAGCCAGAGACAATGGTTTTTCCATCAAATGAAAATGCAACACAAACTACTGATTCCATCTGCAATATATGAATTTCTGCCAAGGTATTTATTTCATTGCCTGTTACAGATGGAAGTCTAGAAAACTTCTTCTTCCAGTTATGTAATATTGGGCTCTTTACTGGCCATGCTGCTAATGCTGAAAGGTATAGATGTGGTGTTGACAAAGCTGCTGGACTTGTAGCAAAGTCAGCAGCAAAGTTGGCTGTTTCAATAATACCTTGTATAAGAAATGAATTATCATAAGTATTTTGCTGTTATAAGTTTAGCTATGAACAGAATTTGTATTAGAGCTATTTACCTTTTTTATAATATCATAGACTTTTTGAAGCATCACATAACATTCTGTAGATATTTTGAGTAAATTCATTGCTTCTATCCAAAAAAGAACTTGAATATCGAGGAAACTTTTCATTTGCAACTGGAGATTTTGGTATTTGTTATTTGCAGCCTTGATAAAATGTCCAGCCCAGTATTTACAAGCATACTGTAGCACTTCTGAGATTTTTTCTTTTACACAATTTTCCAGATTGATAACTTCTGAATCTAACAGAAATGATGAAGGCATGTTGCATATATCAAGGTGGAGATCTCTCATCATTATGTTGAAGCAATGAGAAGCAAGTAATGCATGATGAGATGTTGCATCACAAGACATATCCTTTATATAATTTGAAGAGACATGTAAAGATCTCAAAGAAATTCTGGATGCTTGTATATAATTTATAATAAAATCTGGAAAAGAAGCATGATACCAGAAAACATGACCTTCTTTTTCATAAAGAACAGCATGAAGCTTTCGTACAATATCATCAGCTTGCTGCTTTAGAATTTTTATATTTTCAGTGTCACATTTAGAATGAAGTCCTGCAGCAACAAAAGTAGATATACGATTTTCTGCACAAAGAATAGTGTGCAGAATTTCCAAGCGATCAGCAATAAAAATTTCTTCACTTGTACTGAATGCATCAGATAAAATTTGGCAATATAAATTGTTGATTAAGACTATTGTACTGGGAAGATATGAAGATGTTGTATCAATTGTAAAGTCAAGCAGCTTTCTCATTAAAATCTGCTTCTCTTCTGGAGTTCCTGATGATATGTATTTTACAGCTGTTGAAGCATAAATAAATAAACAATTTGCTTTATTTCCAAGCTCTCGAAGTTCTGGCTTATTCACAAAATCTGGAAGTTTTGCATTTAAATATATCATAATATCCATATCAGCATCTTCAGAAGGAATATTCTGAAGGTAACAAACTGAATCAGATGAAAAAGACTTGCACAGTTCTGCAAGATCAGGATCTGGTCGACTTGTTACAAGAAACTTGAGACCAGTCAAATGATTTTTTTCAATCATAATAAGTAATTGCTTGAGAAATTCTGAGCCTCCTTTGTTTTCAACTTCATCCAAAGCATCAATTACAATAAGATATGATGGCAAAATAGAAGAATAACTAGTCATAACTTCTTTCCAAGGATTGACTAATAAATTTTGCATTTGTTTCTTTAAATCTCTGTTAACTGAGTTTTTATCTACTTTTTGAAAAGACTTGGCAAAGAGCTGTGAATGACAAGCAAGCTGATAAACAAGAGTGGGAATAATGTTTTTTTGGCTTCGTGTATCTTCAAATTGCCTAGAGCAAAAGAAACTAGCCTGCAATAATTGCAATACATTATTGCCCTCTTCAAAATCTTGAGCTATAGTATAAGCAATTGTTGACTTTCCAGATCCTGCATGACCAGTCAGCCAAAAAACCTGTGGACTACTATCTGATGCGTTTTGAACCCAATTGCTAATTTTTTTAAGAATTTCAACACGTGTTCCTGGTGTGCATGGTTGACGAGACAGTGTTTGCACATCATCAGGATTAGCATCATATATAGCTCTGTAAGCATGAGGCCAGCTATACAATTGCAATTGCTATAGCTCAAATAAATATCTATTATATCAAAATGCTTTTTAATAACTTACTTCAAGTAGTTTTTGTACATCACAGACATTTTTATCAATTTTCAACATTAATACTGACTGAAAAATTCATGTTAACACTTTTATAAATTAGTTATAGAAATAACCATACCTGAAAATCCTTTATTTGGTCATTGATATAATTGATGGCATGGTTTATTTTCAACTTATTCTGTTCACTATTCATGGTTCTGCTCAAATAAGACTTCGTTGACATTTTCTCAAGTTCTTCAAATTGATCATTTAATTTTCTAAAAAGAATCAACTTGAAGAAAAACCAAAAAATTAAAAATTAAACCTACTTAGCAAAGTTCTTTACAAGTTTCTCTGAATCTGTGTTTTTATTATTGGCATTTGCTATCTCATCAAGACATTCTCTAATTCTTGCAAGCCGAAAATCAAGCTCGTTTTTATTGCTAGAACCAGCCTATAGCTACTTTTAAAATATATATCATAAAAATTACAACCAACTCACATTTATCAGCTCAATCAAAGCATTAAGAGTTGCAACAGGAGCTTGAAATGGAGTTCCAGCTAATGATTTTTCAACCTTCTTGAGCAAGAGCTCAATGCCATTCAAAGCTGTGTGAAGTCCATCTTTTATCATGGTGTTCAAAGCATGATCTCTGGCAGAAGATGCCTGAGATATAGCTAAACCACCACCATGACTTCCTCCTTCAGTAAAAACCATGAGCATCACTGCTACATCTGTATATATTTGGTGAAATGTGGCATACCCAATTCATTAGTGGAAGAAGCCTCGACCTGAGAGTTCATGTCAACTATAATTTCTTCAATCAGTGTTTAAGGTTAGTAGATTCATTGAATAGAATTACCTGATGCCACACGCCCTTCTCCAGTTGATAAAGCATCAGATTGACTCATATTGGCAGAAGCTTGGATTATGAATTTGTTCAGATTCTTTGCAGTATGAATGATTATCACTAACTGACCCGCACTTGTCAAACGTGCGGTAACTTGAGGAGCTTGCACAACAGCTTCAGAACTGGCTCCTTTCAAAAGCATGAGCTTTCATGAGATGAGGCAGACTTGGCACGCTCACTGTTTCCTTGTACTGTAGACCCAGCTGCGTTGACAGGGATAACAGATGAGGCATCTTCACTGGTTGTCCCTTTTGAGGTGTGTCAGGTCCACAATGATACATGAAATATGAACTTGACACTCGCTGAATCCAGTGTCATCCCTGTTAGTTGGGGGTGCAGCCAATGGAGGCGCGGAAGCAGAGACTTGGGTGCACATTGAGACACCTGGGTAGCGAAGATGGCTGATATGCCTACCTGTATCCATCGGGCCTGACAAGGACGAAGGTTGACGCGGAGAGGCGTTTCCAGGTACACGAGGAGAATCTGCTGCGAGAGAAGCACTCGAGGCACTGACTTGGGTACCTGCAGTCCGACGTCTGAACATTGAGCGAAGCCTTTGAATAATTCGTTTCCCCCTTGAAGAGGGCCTGTCATTCTGAGGAGTAGACATAGTCAATGAGTAATAGAGCGATGAGGTGCGAGGAAAGATAGACAACAGTAGAATGCGGTTGCCACGAGTACACGACAGTGTAGCCATGTTTGTGCATAAGCTCAATATGTCAAGACTTTCTCAATCACAAGTGGATAGCCTTGAGCCAAGTGACTTGTGCACGTAATCTATGCACACCTGCTGTTACCAGATCGAGCTTGTCATTCTCACAGCACGCAAGAATCCAACAGTACTCCCCCGTCTCCGTACCCCGCTTCATTTCAATGCTACAAATTTCATTTCCCTCTTCCATATCATGATTACCAAGCCGCCATATAGCCAATACGTGACAATAGTGAAATGATGTGCAGCTCAAGCGCCAAGCGATCAAACCATACTTGAGGTATTCTTATCTAAGGCCGAGAATGTGAATTTCGCCGTGGCGCTAAGTACAGCGGAAGTCGCCTGTTTCCCCGCCTCGATGAAGCCATTTTTTTTGCTAGGCTTCCCACACCCAGCTATTAAAGTCCTCGAAACTATCACCGACCTTGACGTCATCCTCAACGAGCGCCTCGAGCTCTCTTCCCTCAGCCTTGGCCTGAGCACAGCGACACATAAGCAGACGTGCAAGCGTACTCTCCGGCTGAGAGATCGCTGTTCACCGCTCCTCATCCACTAGCTCATATATACAGGTCAAACACTCTTCGCAGACCTCGACCCTTCCACGGTCGAGACCGCCACCGCCCTCATGCACGTCCTGCGCATCATGCAGCTGTGCCGTGGCGCCCTTGATGAGCTTCGGCACCGGCAACGGTAGACGCAGAGGACACGACTACACCAACACCCTACCCACACATATTCGTCATCGGCAACTCCACAGACGCGTTTGGCGCCACCGCAGCGGGACATAATGCGTATAGCGGGTGCGTACTGGTTTTTTTTTCTCTGAAACTCTTCATTCATGCCTTTGTTTGAAAGGGCAAAATCACGGCGCGCAATATTCTCTAGTTCATCATCAGAACCTCGCACGACCCAGAACCAGGATCAGAACAGCTCGAGCGATACACTCCCGCGCCGCAGGTTTATAAGCTACAGGTGAGGAAATGGAGAGTTACTGAGAAATATTGTTGGTGGCGATATTAAGCCTCAAACCCATTGTTAATGCCTAGGAACTATCATAACACTGCATTAGAAATCTATATTGAAGTTAATAATACAACATGAAGTGATACAAACATGTGATGGATTATAGAGCACCACATATCACAATGATTTTGGACAAGTATTAGCAATAAGATGCGCTTACCACCAATCACCTTGCTCTCTCATGACGTCGGCGACCTTGATGAAACCAGCGACGTTGGCGCCAGCGAGGAGAGAGGGGAGGACATCGCCAACAAGTGTCTCGCCGGACCACTTGGCAGCAGCATTGAGGCACTGGGTGTAAGCATCAGCCATGATGTTCTTAAGTTTGCTATCAATCAAAGGCGATGGGCCGCTGCGACGCACGGCGAGACCGAGGTCTACGGGTTGAATGTATCAAAAAAATATCATAATTTCGAAAAACCAGTCTTCAGTTCTCATTGTCGTCCCTGTACGCGTAGAACGTGTTTGCATCGACACAGCCGCCGTACAGTAATAGATACATCCCTGTGCGACGCGGCCTCGCGTTCGTACCCTGTAAATGGGTTGATTCGACCAATCATAGCGAAAAAAAATGCAACGAACCTGTCCGTTGTAACAATTGGGTGCTTTCCTCCCCATAACTCCCTTGCAGTGCTTCAATGAGCCAACAACGTACGCATACGCACGCCTGACCGTTTATCAGGCTTTCAGAGCAAAAGAAAAGAAGGCACAAGGCCACTTACTTCATGCCTTGAACCACACCAGTCACTCTGCCTCCCCTTTTTCTGATTTTACGTGACAGATCGCTGTTGACAGTTCGGGAAACCGCATGCGACGATTCATCAAAAGTCGAAGAGCAATTCATGGACGTTGTGAGGTCGAAAATAATGTCGAATAAAGCGTCCATGCTGGGCAACGTCTGGGACGCTGTGACAATCCCAATGCATCAAATCATGCGTGACAGTCACAAATACCCTACCTGCACCTCAACGTTTGCTCCTGTTGGCCTTTAAACGGCCAACGTTGTCCCCCTTCGTCATCCTTGATGTCCCTGTACACGGGTTAGATACATTGTGCCCTGCCTGCACCTTGACGTCGCTCCTGTTCGCCTTAAAACAGCCAACGTCGGCCCTCTTCGTCATCTTTGATGCCTCCGCACGTGGTTTGGAATATATTCGGCACATCCTAGAATAGAAATCATGAGGTCGGGACGCCGTTTACAAGTATGATGCAATGATTGATCACATAAAACCCACCCCCGCATCATCATTGCTCCCGTTGGCTGATATTAGCCCTCGCGTGGTCCTTGGAGCATCTGCACGTGGGTTTGAGCTTGTATGCACGTCCTATTATCGAAATGATGTGTTCGGAGCATAGCCAACAAGTCTTACGCAGCATTTTATCTCAAATACATCGCCTACGCATCAGCATTGCTGAAGTCCCGTGGCAAGAGCACGAAGGCACTAACCATGTAATATAAAACCACGATGGTCTCTTTGTCCAGCACATCAACAAGCTGCAAGCCATAAGCCGTAACGAACCTATTCCAGACCGTCTACATCTTCATTGCTGACAGGGGCGCGAGAGTGGATATTATCGGAAAAGGATATTGAAGGCGTGGGATGAGGACTAGCGGGATACCGTGATGACATACAGACATTGTCATTAGTACCAAATACATTCATCATGTTCCTAATATTTTCTGTGTCTCTGGTTGGGTTATATCCAGGTACGATGAGATCGGCTGAGGTAAAAATATTAGGAACCTTTGTTCCCAGATACCATGAAGCTTGAGCATGAGGATGGATGCCGAAGGTATGGATGGGATAATGCAAAGCAGTCAATTCTACAAGCTCTATCACAGATTTAGCACCAAGAGGATAGTCCTGGCCATACCCAAGTTTTATGCGTGGATGAACAAAGGTACCGCCTGAGAAATCCAGAGACCTTTAGAGTGATTGGTGAGAATTATATGTTGGCAAAGAAGGACAGACAGTCTTTTGCATCCCTGGCTGCGTTTAAATGATGTGGCGTCCAGTGACCATGCACAGGAATAACCATTAAGCAGTTAACAAATTTGACTGGCTTACATTAACGCTGATGCAGTGTGAGCACAATGGTTAATGATGTTCTGCCCTGCTGAGTCCTGTAACAGAGGCCAAGGGGGGGGGGAAGATTGTGGGCAAGAAATAGAAACGGTGACTCCGATTCCTTGATATCTAGCAGGATAATGAATAATTCATAGATTTTCGTTATTAAAGAAAAAGTAATGGACAACTTCGTACCTGTGTCAATATCAAATCGGGGCTTTTCATTTTTTTGCCTGAATTGTGAGAGGAAGGGAAAGTGAGCAAGTTTTTATGCTTTACATTCTTCTCCTGTGTTTGAGACGTAGGATATTCAATCGCCAATTCCAAAGCTTATAATTAGCTGTGATCCAACGATGTCAATGCTGTCAAACCTAGAAAGAACTAATAAGAACAAACTGCCCCGTAGTCCTGTCGTCTATATGCCGACTTTACCCACATTTGCATTTGGCTGCATATGACCCGCCAGTGTGACTATATGATGTTTTCAGAACATATAGCCGTGCGGGTGAGAGGAGACATACCTAGCACTTTGAATGTCGACAACGCATGCTTGAGCGACTCCATGAGAGCAGATGCTGACAATGAAACTGCTCGTGGGTGCATGGGGATTGCCACAGATCTGTCAGGTCACATTATATAAAGTCTTTCCATGCTCTATTCTAGAATAAACTGCTGGTTCCAGAACTGGTTACATCAGAAAGTGCCAAACATGGTGGTCTCGGCTCCTGCAACAGCTGACAAATAGTTGTGTATGTTTATCGTTATTGTATGATTTGTATTTGATTGTTCAATCTGTTCTTGTTCTGCAATTGTCACCATGGACGGTACAATGTCATCTAGCCACCCTCGCATTGACAACTCTAAGTTTTACAATCACTCTTGGTATTCAGACGTTGTTCCTAACACTCCTGACCTGTCCTCTCACTTTGACAGCACACCTGTGGTGGCAAGTTGATTAGGTTTTTTTCATGCATGCTCTGCTGACCTATTTAAGGCTCTTGCACATGTGTTGTCTGATGAAGAAAAAAATATTTCTCTTGCTAGCCGTTCAGATGTATTCTCCATATTTTGAGATACTATAAATGATGTCCCTGTTTATTGTGTACCGAAATATAAGGCACTCGAAGCCTTTTTCAAAGTTATTTTGTCATATCGTGTACTCGACATATACACCCTTGTGTGTGAGGATAAGATGCACCCTCCACGAACCTCAGGGCCAATGATGGAGAATAGTTGATCAGTAGGTTCATCCCTATTACCCATTTCATTGATTGAGTTTGTATTTTAGCTGGTAAACCCTTTAAACTCACTCCCAAACCTTATTGGGAAATTCCATAAAAACCTCGTACAATATCTGAATAAAATACATGCCGAATCTAGAGAAGAATGACTGAGAGACCGCCCCACCCCGAAGTTTACAGGTCCACGCATGAAGCTGTATTCCGAACTCACTTCTCAGGTCAGCAATAAGGGTGTTCAAAACACCATAATCAATTTTACAAGTGCAGCGCTACATCTGAGTTGTCTATTGAAGGTAATCTTAATTGATATCAGTTTGAATGTCCATTAAAGTTGCCTCAGGGTAACCTCTATTTACCGTCCGATATCAAGGCAATCAAAAATATCATCATTGACAAGTATTGTCCTTCCCGTCCTTATTAGAATGTCTGCTCATTGTCTTCAATGTGTATAGCGAAAGCAGGTCTAGCAACCAAGATCAATTAAAATACCTTCATACCACGCATGGCAGTGCCATCGACGGTGCCAGTTCATATGGTTGCTTGACTATTATGCACAACGCACTTTATTTGGCATTGCTCATATCCCCGCTCATGTTACTTCTTCCTCGTGAGTATGGTGTACTAACCGGTAAAGACTCCCTGCTACAGGTAAATTGATCTACCTTTTATTTTGTTTGAGCGACTCTGATTGCTTCCAAAGCTTTGGAGGCATGTTGGAGGGCTCAAACGTCCGCGTATCATTGTTGAGGTGGATCGAGCATTATGGTGAGTGTTATTCTCGGCGGTGACCTGCTAACCGAGTTGTCATCTGCTTTGAGTACCCTGACTGATCAAATTAACAAAGCGGCACCTGCTTGGATTGAAATTGTATCCGTCCCTTCCCCTTCTAAGAAGCGTCTCTGCAATGCTTTGCTTGCTACTTTGACTCCTGCATCAACCACTTCAACGAGCGACGAAACCCAACGAGACGATGATGCAAGCCAGTTGTTTGGACCCGCTCCGTTCCCTGTTGGATCGGATGCCTTACCAGGACCCTCTAATCGCTCAGCAAGCCCGTTGAGTCATGTAGATATTCCTCATCCAACCGTCGGCGACAAGCCTGATGGTTATGAGCAGTCTTCACCTATGAGGCCCAATTTTTTTGACAACTTGCCCGCTTCTCTGAACAATACCATTGACTTAGGGGACCTTATGGATGTCACACCTGATGATTCCCGTATTGACCTGTCTCCTAGTACAGATGCACTTGTCCGTGCATCGGAAGACACCACAGGTTCCAAAAACCTCAACCAGTTAACCGATGTACCTTCCTCTCCAAATAACGTCTGTGCGTTGGAGGACGCTATGGACGTATTACCCGTTATTTTGAATTGTGACGTTGAGAATTCCCCTGAACCAGACCCTATGGACGTGGCGCCCGACATTTTGAACATCGAGGATTCCCCTGCAGGTGACCGTGAGGTCAATCATACCAATTCTAATACGGCACCTGCTACTGGGGCACCTCTTCCCAATACAGAAGCACCAGATGGAGAGCAGGTGACACCCGTAGTTACCGGTTGTCAGGTTCCGCTGAGTCGGGGGCCTTCCGGGAAAGCAACGCCCTTACGATGCGGACTTGATCTACGGATACTCGGGTGTCTGGAACTCCGAGGCTAGGGCTCCGGGGTTCAAGACGAGGACAGGGGTAATCCCGGGATAGGGGACTAGAGTCCGGAGGTTTTGGGGTTGGAGGTAACTGGGGTTAGAGGGGGTTGAGTTGTGAACCGGAGGTTCTAAGACGAGACCAAGTTAGTAACTTAAGAGTCGCGAAGTGCGTACCAAAGCTTAGAGCACGCGAATACTAAGGCGTGCCAGTCGAAGCGTACCAAACAAGGCGTACCAGTCAAGCAGAGGGCACGCAATATCCAAAGTAACAGTTATGCAAGTATGTAGACTAGCGAATACAGCGGAGAACTACACTATAAGTACTACGGGTCGTGTCTCGGGCTTCCGGGGTGTCTGGGATGAGTTCCGGGGGTCATTGAGTAGCGGCCAGGGACTGTATACCGGGATCGCGCGTGTGGGGACGCGCGATCAATTGGCGCGGAGGGAGTCGTGATGCGTGGGGCATGATGCGTGATGGTCGGATGCGAGCCGTGTGATCCGATTGTTGATGGCGGTTGATCCCGGGGTCCGTGATGCAGGGGTCCCGGGGGGCTGGCTGATGGCGGTCATTGATGCGTGTGATGGCGGCGTCGGTAGCTGTGGGGGCGGGGTGCGCTATGGGATTGACGGAAGGGGTTCCCGGGCGGGGCTCCGGGGATGTCCCGGGGAGGTTCCGGGGGGGAGGGGTCGTGACACCGGTATTGGTTCATTAACTTTGGTCAATGCCTCCGAGACAACAGTTAATGACGACCTGCCTTCTTCCGACCCGGCAGTGACTGTCGGCTCCGCTAAGACTTCGAAAGGAAAGTGGAGAAAGTCAGCGCGTATTGCGGCCAAAAACAAGCGACGTAATATGGCACCCTTGACACCTAGGAAGAGGAAACAAAACTACACAAGTAAGGCTCATGTAGACTCTGATAGTGCTAGCGAGCCTCCCACGATGGACTCAGATAACGATAGTGATTCCTCCAACGACTCCGCTGAGGGAACGGCGGTTGCTTCACCCCTTGAAAATGTTGAGATGGATCGGGGTTACATTGACCTGACCCTTGAGTCTACGGTGAGTTACTGTCTATGTGTTGATCAACTGGCTGTGATTCTGGGTTTAGGATGATGAGGATAGCCATACCGTCAAAGCTCCGAATCGTCTTGATCTCTCAGAACCATGGATTCTCCGTGAAGGGGACACCGTACATATACCATTGTCTGGCAGCGATGGGATGTTTGAATACACATATTGACCCGGGCTTCAATGTGCGCTCCTTATCAGACATATGTGTCCTGGACAATGTTATCCAAGTGCATGGTACGTTCTCCTTTGTTTTATTATTATTATTGTTGTTGTATTTAATTTAATTCAATTTGTTTTATTTTTTCCTGCAGATTTCACCATATTTGGTACCAAACGCTTGAAGCATGCAACCCCTTGGGATCTTCTAAGGACACTGGAATCTTCATACCCAAGATCATTAAGTGCTTTAGATATCCCTGCTTCCCTAGAAACTTTCCCACACCTCCCGTTCTCAAGCGACTCGGCTGTCTGGGGAAAAGTTCAAGGTCACAGGTACTGTAAAGTGGAGGATTTTTATCCAATTTTGGATATGCGATGGAATCTTGCATCTACCAGCGGAACCCACCATTACTGGCACATTGATGCCAATGGTTTTGCTACCTTTGTCTTCGTCGAGACTGGCACAAAGTTGTGGTTCGTGGCATTGCCCAAATCTGGAAATTACAATGACTTCGGAGCCTGGGATCTTTATGTTAATGATTTTTACACCAGAAAGCCAAACGATGAAAAGTGGGACGTCAAGCTACTTGTTCTGCAGCCGGGTTCCATGCTGTTTGTCCACTGGTTATTTCTTTTCCTTATATTATTTACTGATAATATATTATTACAGCATTATGCGCCCGTGTCTACCTCACGCCGTAGTTACTCCCATACCAACAATATGCCGCAGGGTCATTTCTACAACACATCGACTCTCGCTGCTTCGATAATCGGCTTATATCACCATTACGTTGCTTCCACATCAATATCCAACACTGACCATGCCTCCGCCTCATACATGGTGCTAATGCGCCTCCTCACCTATTTTGTACTTGTTCTCGTCGACTCTGTGACCAAACATGGTACGTGTAGTCACCATCACATCTGTTTATACTGTTCACGTATGTGCAGATTATGACCATGGTCATGTTCCGGACACAAACTCATGGGATGGTGTGCTGATCCTTCTTTGTCTATGCAACTATTTTGAGTTGCATGATGCACTTGTGTCTACAAACTATGCTTGGAGCGGCGACCTTCGATCCTTTGAGGTGTCCGTCAAAAACCAGGTCCATGTGCAAAGGCTTATGTACTGGTTCTTCTCCAATCACGAACTTGAAAGCGAGTCCGATGGCAGTGTCATAACGGGTCTGCCTGCACTTGAATACATATCGTCTCAATTCCTGGCTACACATGCTTGTATACTTATGCACTACAAAAAGCTTGCATGGCTGAATAATTTACGCGGGTCTGACGCAAACACCCCACCGTCAACAACTTGTATCAACATTCAATCCGTCCTCCATGATGGACCTGCCTGGAAGGCATACACCCTCATCTGTCCTTGTCTTGGTGCTTCCAATGTCGATCCTGCCGAATTGACGTTTGCCTGGAGGGCAAGCCGATACATTGTTCGCAGAGTTCCTACAGTTGACTTTTGTGAGTGTTTTCTGCGTCTAAGTCCTGACATTTCTCATCCTTCCTCAGCTTATCCGTACATTGACGGTTATATTTGGCACGACTTCACGATTGCATGCCAACTCGGCATCACGCTCACAAATGCCAATCCCCGACATGACGAGGACGCTGACTTGTCTTGCTGGGTCAAATTTTCTGTTGATGAATTGAAATCTTACAATGCCTGCCCCGAGGCCGGTTATATCAGCGACACCCCCCCCCAAATCTCCTGTACTTGCTCCTACAAACACGCCCCCCCATAGTCCCAGCCCCTGTAGTCCCAGCCAAAGTGATACTTCGAGTAGCTCAAGCAGTGATGACAAATCATCGGACAGGCCTGGTGAGTTGCTCTGTACAGATCTCAATATTGTACTCATTCGCGTAATCTAGCTGCTAAGCGAATCCGGCGGTCCTAGCGGTTTTTTTAATATATATTGTAGTTTATCTCGTGGCGCTGTTGTTTATTTTTTTTTCTTTTGTAAACTTAATATCATGTAGACCATCAAATAAGATGGTATATCCAGTGTCTCCAGTGCTTCAAAAGATTAAGATTGTTAAGTTGTTTACCATGCAGTAGCCTATAAAAACGCTCAAGCCAGTGTTTGTATTTATCTCAAGCTATAGTACCCTGCTGCTGTAAGCTATCGCTCCAGCTATGGTTTATGTAAGCTGTTGCTACAGCAATATTTTATGTAAGTGGTTGCTCCAGCGACGATTTATATAATCTGCCACTCCGTTATATTTTATGCAAGCTCCAGCGATGATTTATGTAATATGCCAGTTGTAACAGATTATACCTACTGAATTAATTAATATA
>QGOA01000517.1:0-14449 GCA_003313075.1 Termitomyces sp. MG16
TTTTTGATCTAACTGTTTTTCGTACCAGTGCACAATATTGAATAATGGATTTTTTAGGTATTCTTCTAAAATGTTCACATAGAACTCCAGAATTTGATTGTAAACTTTGAATTTAGTATCAGCAATTTTGTTCATCTTAAACTGTCCTCATCACTTGGAGGGCCAGAAGTCCTCATTCTTGAGGTATGGGCTATCTAGTTGCAGTACTTGAGCCATGTTCCAAGCTCATATGTCAAAGGCCAGTCCTACCTCATACCACTGTTTCCTGTTGAGCACAATTCCAGATATCACATGGCACTAGTGAGCATTGATAGGACCCCATACAGGATCAGCACATCAACGGCAGGCTATGGCAACATGGCACAGGCTCAGGATACCTTAGCGCATGCTAATTAACCAATTTTGCCAATATTTGATGGCCGCACACGGCAAGAAGCAGATCTGATCAATGATAGTGCCAATGGCAGACAGAATGACAACTGACAGATGGCATCAGTCACTGACGACAGCGCTTAGGGAGAAGCCTGATGATTTATTAAAAACTGACGGACAGCTTGGCATTTGACCTTGGCATCTGACATTGCTTAGTGCCTCGATTTGGTGCCAGACATCGCTAAGCATTTTGGACAGACAGAAGGGTGATGAATTGATGGTTTAGCATCGCGATCTGCTGCCTGGCATTGCTAAGGTTCTTGAATGGACGGTAGGGATCTGAAACCGTTGGAGCTACTCCTATAAAATTTTCTAGTTTACCGCACTTTGGCAATGGTTAGTCACTGGTGACGGTGAACTCCTTGTAGTATAAAAGGTACTTACCAACTTGTACATACGCAACCAAGAACAGAGTTTCCTGCTCCCCTTACTCCAATCTCCCTTACGGTCAAGATCTCAGTTACGGTTGGCAACGTCGAAGTCATTGGCAGTTGTAGACTATCGCTAGCCTTCGATAAACTCATGCCTTGCAGCTACGGTGGGCATTAACATTGCATAGACTTTGCTAAGCTTACGGTATTCTTGCCGCTTACATTGCCGTGTTCACTTACCACTTTTTTTTCCTAAGCACTTTTGCCTTAGTGCTTGACGCTTGCCGACCTTTTTCCGACTTTACTTTATTTTCATAGGCATGTTCTCTGGGACCTGCCCGGGACTCCTCACATCACTTTTAGCGCGCCCAACGCAAGCTTTTGGTATGGTAACACTATTGCTATATTTGTTACTGACTAAGCTTTGGGCATCATCAAATTGGAGCCCACCATGAGGAATCTCTAGGGCAGAATTCCATCAGAAACCTATCTCCAGCGTAGGCACCGTCTGCTAGAGCAGTCAGCAGAAGGCATAGCTCCTTTCCATCCATCAACTCCACAACCACCTGGTGCCTTACCAGGTCTCTCTCTCACACAGGAACTACAGAACGCCACTGTAGATGAATTTCCTGATCTCTTCCCATGTTCCCTCGATTTTAATGCTGACAACCTCTTAGCGTCGCCACTTGCCATACTACAACCAGTTACCCCCAGTACTCCGTTAACACCGCTTTCTCAACTCGTCATTTCTCTTGCCCCATCGCCAATACCTAGAACCCCTTCCCCACGTCCACTAACTAAACTCGGCACCACAGTCGCCATGGAACAACAAGTTCAGCGCATGCCACCACGCAATCACTTCTCGGCACCAAAATGGGACGAGTCTAAGCCATGGGAGCTCTCCCAGTATTTCAAAGAATTAGAGTATTTAGGGATTGTGGCATTACTGACCACACACAGATGAAGGAATATGTGGCAAGATACGTGTCATATGATACGGCAGAAACGTGGACAGGTCTTGCCAAGTTTGCAGCCTTCGTGCCTGCCGCACCACCAGTTCCAGCCCAAGGCACCTTGTATGAAGGCTAAAAGATGGCAGTAATCCAGTTGTACCCTGGTGCAGAGGAGGCTACTCGATACATGGTAAACAAGTTGCAGAAATTAGTACAGAAATCATTTGACAATGGCACTTCCTCGCTTGGCCCGTTCTCTACATATTACCGTGAGTTTCAGAAAATTGCTAGATGGCTTCTGCAGAATGGCAAGCTCTATATCAACGAGGAACGTCGCCTATTCCAGCAGGGCATCCCGACTTCATTGTGGACTCATATTGCTTGTCGTCTAGAAATTGTCCAACAGGCTCATCATCCAGAGGAGCCATATAACGTTGCTGACGTCTTTGAAGCTGGGAAATGGGTTCTCAAGGGAATGGACACTGGTGTTGGTATTCAACATGCTAGGACAAGCCCACCCTCGGAACAAACCAACGGTATTATTCCCATTCCACCTCCTGTTGCCGACTTCGTAAAGAAGAAGGATCTCAATGCTGCCATTACCGCTGCTGTCATGTCTGCTATGACACAAATTGAAACTATGATCATGACCAATCTCACTGCTAATTGACCCGCTAATGTACCTGTGCCTGGCCCTTGCCACTTCTGTGGGGAGATTGGCCATACTATGACTAGAGGACGCTGCACGACGTTAGAAAATTATATTTGGCAAGGAAGAATTTGAAGGGCTATCAACGGCAAAATAGTTCTTACCACTGGCGCCACCATCCCCAACTACCTGGACAAGAAGTCCTTCCAGGAGCGGGTTGATGAATGGCATAGGCGCAATTCAGGGCAAATCGTCACTGGCATGCTTTCTGGCAACGCCAACCCCGACCCTGACCAGGCGACTCAACAGCAAATGATTCACAAGGTCTTACACTTTGACAGTGTTGGCGACTGCCCTACTTTCTCATGGGAAGAACGAATCGCTAAGCTACAGCAGGAATTGGATTTGCTTAAGAATCAGGTCTTTGATGGAGTTGAAGTTAAGCAGCCTAAACAACCTCTCAAAGGATATAAGCCAATGCCTCCCGCTAGCAAGTTATTAACTCCTGCTCCTGCCGCACCTCCAGCTCCAACTTCAGAACTGTCATCGTCCTCTGCCGCTCCTGAGCCACCTTTGCCGCCTCTTCACCCTTACTCAGGGATTCCTGACCGATATCATGCTCCCACACAACAAAATTTTGCTGCTCCCAAGAAGTGTCCTGAAGGTGGTTACCGACCTACCGCACCAATATTCAATATAGAAAAATCAAACCACATCTTCAGCCGCATCATGAAAACTGCCATCACCTTATCAGTTGAAGAACTTTGTAGCATTGCCCCAGACATCTGCAACCAAGTCAAGATGGCAGTCACTCCCCGACAACCCTTGGCAACAGCCGTTGCCGAGGTTGATGAACTGGACTACGCGCTTCCCGGTTTTTCCATTACCATTGACTCTCTGGACACTGAAGACTCTCCAGCTGACACCATCGCTAACACTACCTCTGTGGACCCCGTGGAGACCTATCTTAGGTCAGTAGACCACAGAGAAGACCCAGCAATCCTTACTGTTGCTCAAGAATCACACACTATTTGCTCAGTTGTGCTAACTGTAGACAACAAGCACGAGATTGAGGCAATCGTGGATAGCGGGTCTCAAATTATTTCCATGGCAGCGGAAGTCGCTAACGACCTGGGCCTCATTTATGACCCTACAGTTATACTAAACATGCAGAGCGCTAATGGTACGGTAGACAGATCCCTAGATCTTGCCAAGAATGTGCCTTGCATCCTTGGCAACATCACTTTTTACCTTCAGATACACATTTTGCAATCCCCAGCATACGATTTACTACTCGGCAGACCCTTTGACATCTTGGCGCAATCAGTCATCAAGACAGTTACCAACGATGAAACGACTTTAACAATTAGTGACTCCAATTCCAGAATCCAACAAACGGTGCCGACATTCCCTAGGGGACAATGAAAAGGCGCCCGCGCTAAGCCCCCGGAATTTACCAACCAACATGCCAACAAACGACCCCACAGGTGTTTTCACAAACCATCGAGGAGGTGATTGGCGACGATCATGGAGATGTGGCGCTAACACTTGAATATGACCATGATACTGGTCTTGTAAATATTGTGTCTACCGCTTGTCTTGACAAAGAAGTTTTAATTTCCTTATCCACTACCGATGCTGAGCTTTCCCAGAAAAACCAAAACATTACCAACTCCGCTCTAGCGTACTTGTACCTTATCGCTTCAGAATCGTTTCAAAATATTGTGTCTACTGATACATATCTCACTACCCTTCCCAGAGCCTCGTCTCCTGCCGTTCTTGGACTTGCTGCTCCTCAGGCTACAGTTCCCCTTTCCACCTCTGTATATAACCAAGCTAATGCTCACAAAAGGAAAGAGATTCAAGTCAAAAAGAAATATAAGCCAGTCGCACTCAAAACAAAACCCGTCGCTACGCACTCTCCCAAGACGTTTAGAATCAAGCACCAGATCATAGGTGACCCTCTTGCTGACATGCCAGCCTTATCACCAAATCTGCCACCCTTTTAGCCCACAGGACGTTTTACCACAGAACACCAGCAACAATTCACCAAGGAACATGACACAGGGTTTTTGACCAAAGATGAGTTGGATGGATGTCCTTACTGATCTCATTGCTAAGCAAAATAAAGCCTTCACTTGAGAGGACTCGGAATGCGGCAGCCTTCGTACAGACTTCTTCCCACCTGTTTTAATTCTGACCATTCCTCACATGCCGTGGACTGAACACAACCAACCGTTGCTGCCTGGAATCGAAGCCAAGGTCTGTCAAATTATAAGGACCAAGATTAAGGCTGGCGTCTACGAACCCTCCAATAGCTCTTACTGCTCCTGGTGGTTTTGCATCCTCAAAAAGAACGGCAATCTGCACATAGTCTACAGCCTTGAACCGCTAAATAGGGTTACAATATGACACTCTGGCGTACCGCCTTTTCCTGACCACGTTGCTGAGTCCTTTGCCAGGCAAATTTGTGGTGCCACCCTTGACCTCTATGTTGGCTACGATGAACGTCAGATACACTCTTCTTCCTGAGACCTTACCACTTTTCAAACTCTGTTTGGCGCGTTGCACCTAGTTACTTTGCTGATGGGCTGGACAAACTCAGTCCCCATATTCCATGATGACATCACTTTCATCCTCCAACCCAAGATTCCATATAACATTCTTAGCTTTATTGATGACGTTGGCATCAAAGGCCCCAAAGACTGGCAACTCATAAATGGCTTACCAGCAACCCATCCCAAGAACCCCAACGTTTGCTTAGCATTATGGGGGTTTTTCCAGCTGCTCAACCGAGTTCTCCAACATATGAAGTATAGCGGTGGAATCTTTAGCGGCCACAAGCTCCTCCTTTGCACACCAAGGTTCAAAATACTTGGCCACATTTGCACTCCCAACAGACACGTTCCTGACGAGTCTCGCTTAGCACTCCTGGAGCGATGGGGTCCTTGCCATGACTTATCTGAAGTTTATGCCTTTCTTGGTACTGTTGGCGTTCTCAGGATATTTGTCAAGAACTTTGCCCATCGCGCACATGCCCTTAACTGACTCACCCATGCCAATGAGCCCTTCAAATTTGGGCCAGACCAGGTCACTGCACAACGCAATTTGGTAAAAGCCCTACAAGACGCTAAGCCCCTAGTTCCCATCAATTATAGCTCTGCCGACCCTGTTATCTTGGCAGTGGATACCTTGTACATTGCTGTTGGCTACTTCTTGTGTCAGTGCCTTAGCAACAATCGGAAACAGCAATGCTACAACCGCTTTGGGTCTATCATGCTAAACGACCGAGAGTCTTGCTACAGTCAGCCTAAACTAGAGCTCTATGGACTTTTCAAAGCCTTCCAGTTGCTAAAGATGTATTTGATTGGCATGCAGAACCTTATTGTTGAAGTCAACGCTTGGTACATCAAAGGCATGCTGCAGAATTCCGATATCCAGCTATCTGCTAGTATGAACCGGTGGGTAGTTGCTATCCTCATGTTTCACTTTGAATTGGTCCATGTCAAGAGCTCTTTCCATGGCCCAGATGGACTCTCTAGATGACCACGGCAGCCTGGCGACCCAGCAGTGGATCCACAGGCTGATAGCGATTTCGAGGACTGGATTGACCGATTACATGGTTTTGTGCACCTTATACAACAACCAATTCCCTTGCTATGTTGGCAACAACCTACCAGCATCCTTTTACACCCCCTGGTCCCTTACCGCCCCGAGACCTTTAGTGCACCCCTCACATTCTACACGGCAAGCATCCTTGGACAAGACTTGCCTCTAGTAAAGGTTGTACAAGAACCCGATCCGCTAAGAGAAGACAGCAGAAACCTGATCTACAATGCCGTTCCCTGATCCGCTAAGGCAAAGGCAGAAGACAGTCACCTGTTAGTAGTTGAACAATGGATACAAGACCTCAAGCGACCGGCAGGCCTTACCAACGAACAATACGCAACCTTTATCCAATACACTACCCACTTCTTCTTTACCGACAACTGCCTTTGGCGACAAAATCAAGATGGCGCTCACAAGCTGATCATCAAGCCAGAAAATTGTTTACGGGTCCTGCACGCCATGCATGACGAACTAGGACATAGAGGTCTGTATGCTACCCAAGCCTCTCTTTTAGAATGATTCTGGTGGCCACATGCTAGTGCTGACATCGCTTGGTACATTAGGACTTGCCACCTCTGCCAAATTCAACAAACCCACCAAGTGCTTATCCCGCCAACCGTGGCAATGCCAGCTCCCCTCTTCAGCAAAATTTATGTCGATACCATGCACATGCCCAAGTCCGGTCACTACAAGTACATTATTCAAGGTCGTTGCTCGCTAATCTACTGGCCTGAATTTAGAATGCTTCAAAGAGAAAATACAGAGGCGGTCGCCAAGTGGCTATTTGAAGACGTCATTTGCCATTGGGGAGCGCTAAGGGAAATTGTTACAGATAACGGTGTGCCAATTATCAAAGCACTAACCTATCTTGCCAAGAAATACAATATCCATCACATTCGAGTATCTGGCTACAACAAACACGCCAATGGCCTGGTAGAGAGACCACACTTTGATGTTCAGCAAGCGCTCTTCAAGGCGGTCGATGGTGATGAGTCTCGTTGGAGTGAGGCAACATATTCAGTATTTTGATCGGAAAGAGTTACCATTCGTAAGCGTATGGGTTGTTCTCTCTATTATGCGGCTACTGGCACCCATCCTTTACTCCCTGCCGACATTATAGAAGCAACCTACCTTCAGCCAGCACCCAACAGTATCTTAGCGACTACCAATCTGATCACCAGATGAGCTATTGATCTCCAATGAAGGAAAGAAGATTTGGAGTGACTCCATAAAGTAGTCTTTAGCGCCCACCACCAAGCAGCATTGCGATTTGAAACTGAGCATAGTGCTACTATTAAGGATTACAACTTCCCGAGAGGAGCGCTAGTACTTATGCGCAACTCCAAAATCGAGACCTCATATAACAAGAAAATGCGACCGCGCTATTTGGGACCTTTAGTAGTTATCTCTTGTAACCATGGAGGCGCTTACATGCTTTGTGAATTAGATGGTTTCGTACTACATCGACCTGTTGCCGCCTTTCGCCTATTACCATATCTCGCCAGGAAGCAAATTGACTTGCCGCTGGAAGTGCTAGATATCGATACCGCCAAACTCAAGGAACTTGAAGAAACTGACTTATTGGACAATGATGATTTGCCGACTCTGATAGAAGAAGAAGAAAATGATTAAAAAGACTATAGTGATAAGCTGTCTCTTTCTATTACTTACCTTACTTATCTTTCTTGCCGATACTTACTGTACTATATCCAACAGACAATTCCTTACATAGTCAAGCCGCAGCACTAGCATGTCGCCAACGCTTAGCACCCTGCATAACTCTCACCAAGGGTTTTTTGCTATGATGATTTACTGAGTGTTTCCCTTTTTCCTCAAAATTTGTCTAAGTCCCTCACCTACTTCTTCTCTTGCTAAAACCTAACTTAGAATGCTTGCCACTTGCTTTTTCTTTGCTGTACTTTCTTTCCCCTGTGCTGTTGCACTAACTCAGACTATGGAACTTATCCTTCCACTTGAAAATGAGGCGGCAAGATAGATATATATATATGATGGTAACAAGAAAAATATACACAACGGCCTATCTACCCTAAGGTCCATCAGTCTTTGCCATCCGTAAGCGACAGGGAGTCGTTGAGGGGCAAGAGGTTGCCAACCTGAACATGGTTGAGGGCTTGCCACTCTAGTGCCTCATTGCAGTCGACTTGGTACTCTTGCAGGGCATCCATACTATGGGTCAAGTTGGAGTACTGGAGTCGTGAAGCCATAATCTGCTGCCGGACTTGTTTGTGCTCATGACCCAATACTGCACGCATGCTTGCCGCACATATTGCCATCTGCTCTATAACCTGGGGAGGGTACAAGGCTACCACAGGATAGACCAAGTCTTCCCCCAGCCACTCGTAAGAGTCGCCAGCAACCCTTGGCTGAGGCTGGGGGGTCCACGACAAAGGCCCACTTGAGCTCACCCAGTGCTGAGTCGTCAAATTATCACCACTTACCCAGGAGGTGGCAGGCTCCAATGTTGGCAATGTCTGAGATTTGCCAGGGGCCTCTCACAACGTCTCATCCAAGTCGTCCTCAGCATCCTTGCTACTTGCATCTCCCTGTTCCTTCCCTGGCAACCCCTGGCCTGTCCCTTCTGACTTCTCAACGCCCTCAGGCACACCCATCTCGATATCCTCTGCTGCTGACCCCATTTGAGCGCCAACATTGGACGGGCCAGCAGGCGTGCCATCCAACAAGTCAATTGGGAACAGCAATTGACTGGGACCAGCCTCGCCACTAGGAGGGGGCAGGTGGCTTGCGGCAAGCACTTGTTCCAATTCTTTTATCTCCCTGTCCTCAGCACTTGGAGAGGGGGATGGTGACTTGATGTGGATGCGTTTGGCCTTTGCCTTACCTTTACCGGGAGAAGAGACCTTGCATTTTTCTAGGTGCTCGCCAGCGCTGTACTTGCCAACAGATTCAGAATCCTCTCCTTGACGTGTTGGTAGCGCCAAGGAGGACTTGCTAATACTGGCTGCCCTCCCAGTAGCAACCTCCTGCCTCTGCCTCTCTACAAACTCCCTCGCACGCTTAACCAAAACTGCACAGGAAAAGGTCCTCTCAACAACAATGTCTGGCGCCCCCCCCACTCACAACTCTTGGTGCCATCAATGGTACAAGCACGCTTGAGAGTGCCGCATCGGTAGCAAGGTTGAGCACCAGTAGGGAACCAACAACTCTCAGGATCATTGTCAGCCCAACATTTGTCGCACTAAGATCAGTTAAGTGGAAGAAAAGTTATAAAGAATAGTTGCTTACCACTCCCCACAAGTCTTTGAACTCTTGGTGGATTGACTTGTCCACTGTGCACTTATTTTTCATCTCTGGGAGTTCCACTCCTGCTTCGATCCCCTCATCCAAAGTTACCTCCTCCCGTCGCAGCAAGAGCAACGCCTTCAGTTCCTTGTTGTCAAAGGAGGACTGGGTGGGAATCTATCTCATGGTCAGCAAAGGCACAAGCATAGTTAGAGACCACTTACCATGTACTGAGGGGCCTTTCCTTTGCGAGACTAAAAGAATTGATTGGCACCGCCCAACAGTGGTAAGAAAGGATGAGGCTTACCTTCTTTTTCAAAGTCTTGCCTGGCTTGACTGGGGAACCCATTTTGCTTGCCAGCAGTGCTGGGTTCTGGGCACTACCAGTGCAGGAACCTTTGCTTGACCCAGCGACTGTGGATTCCTGCCTTTTTGTGACAGGTGCCTGCTCCTTGCCGACGACCTCCTCCTCACCAGTGGTTTTGTGTCCCTCCTGTGCCTGAATTCTTTCCTTGGCATCCCATGATGCCTCGGCAAGCGCCTCCTCATGAATTGCCGCCATCTCAGCATCAACCTGCATGTTGGTGAGAGGCGCCAATACCTCTTGCTTATTGTGAGGAGACAAATCAGACCACAGCTAAGTTAGAAATCACAGTCAGAGATACTCACTCAGGCGCTGGCGCACTTACCGTCATTGGCAAGGCACCAGAAAGGATGTCCTCCAATTTGTCCTCAATAGTCAGGATGGGAGGAGGCGCCTAGGGAATCGGTTAGCTAGCAATGTGGCAAGCAACCATTAAAACTTATAAAGCAAGAGAAGGGACCCAGCCACTCAGACCCCCGGTTATCCACGTACCGTGCCCGGCACCACTCCCACACCTCAATCTCCTTGTCCCAGCCTACGCCAAGGACATGAACCTCGTACCAGCGCTCTAACAACTTCATAACCAAGTTTGAAGGTGCCTCTGCGCCCATACCCTTGATGCGCCTGACAAAATTATTGGCCTTAGCGATGTAGGCATAAGTGGCTTCTTGGGCTGCTTGAGAAGGCATGGGGGGCGGAGTTGGAATACAGAAAGACATATTTTGTTTCTAGAGTGCCAGGTAAAGATGGGGAGAAGAAACGAAGTCCAAACTAATGCGCCAGTACTATAAACAAAATCTCAAGAATGCACGGACCACTCATCACAAAAATGGTAATGGTAACCATATTTGGTGACTGAGGACAGTCAACTTTTCAGTTGGGGAGAGATGATAGGACCCCATACAGGATCAGCGCATCAACAGCAGGCTATGGCAACACGGCACAGGCTCAGGATACCTTAGCACACGCTAATTAACCAATTTTGGCAATATTTGATGGCCACGCACGGCAAGAAGCAGATCCAATCAATGATAGCGCCAACAGCAGACAGAATGACAACTGACAGATGGCATCAGTCACTGACAACAGCGCTTAGGGAGAAGCCTGATGATCTATCAAAAACTGACGGACAGCTTGGCGTTTGACCTTGGCGTCTGACATTGCTTAGCGCCTCGATTTGGCGCCGGACATTGCTAAGCATTTTGAACAGACAAAAGAGTGATGGATTGATGGTTTAGCATCGTGATCTGCCACCTGGCGTTGCTAAGATTCTTGAATGGACAGTAGGGATCTGAAACCGTTGGAGCTACCCCTATAAAATTTTCTAGTTTACCACACTTTGGCAATGGTTAGTCACTGGTGACGGTGAACTCCTTGTAGTATAAAAGGTACTTACCGACTTGTACATACGCAACCAAGAACAGAGTTTCCTGCTCCCCTTACTCCAATCTCCCTTACGGTCAAGATCTCAGTTATGGTCGGCAACATCGAAGTCATTGGCAGTTGTAGACTATTGCTAGCCTTCGATAAACTCGCACCTTGCAGCTACAGCAGGCATTAACGTTGCTTAGACTTTGCTAAGCTTACGGTGTTCTTGCCGCTTACATTGCCGTGTTCACTTACTGCTTTTTTTTTCAAGCGCTTTTGCCTTAGCGCTTGATGCTTGCCGACCTTTTTCCAACTTTACTTTATTTTCATAGGCGTGTTCTCTGGGACCTGCCTGGAACTCCTCACATCACTTTTAGCGTGTCCAACGCAAGCTTTTGGTATGGTAACACTATTGCTATATTTGTTACTGACCAAGCTTTGGGTGTCATCAGCATACTGTAAGGATGGTTCAAAATTTTGATCCTCAACCAGGCTTTCAGGCAGCATGGTGTCAAAGTTTCTTATTATGCCTATGAGACAGACCTCATCCTTGCTTATGTCATAGAACAAGAAACAATGGCCTTGAAACTGTAGACAATTGGCTGAGTCCCCAGGATAGGGCTGCCTCATTTTTAAGAAGTACTCCATTTTATGACCTTGAGTGCTTCCTATTCTATCTAGCTTTCCACAGGCTAATTCTTCTTTCTACAGATGATATAACTTGATTTCTCTGTATGGTACATCAGTTTCATAAACATCACATCCAAAATCTTTTGGTGGGCTCAGTACGACTTCAGCCTCAGACATCCCAGCATCAAACTCTCTGACATTGTCAGCCAGCAGTTCATTCCTCTCAGTGGAGTCAGTTTCTAAGTTAGGGGTCCAATCATGTACATTGTCATCTATACTACTGGAATCTCTGGATTCATCTGTATTAGATACAGATTGTAGATCTGGAACACTATCACTATCAGACTTGTCCATATCAGACACTTGCTGGAAGTCAGGGAGGTCCTCATTAGCAGATTTGTCCCTTTCAACTCCATCCTCCAAGAATATAAAACTAATAATATCCCAAGCAGATTCTTCTCCCAAGTCATTACTCATACTTGGTTCCATTCCAATTGCTCCAATTGACAGACCCTGTGTTGTGTCCTCCAATGCCTTGTCTCATTTCTGATCAATCTCCTAGAGATCAAGATGTATACTGCTGAATTGAATTCCTAGCAGTTTATTGGAACTGGACTTTACTGTCTTGTTCTTAAAACAGTTCCTAGCAAAGTGGCCCTTAACATCACAGTGGAAACACTTTTCTGCTGTGCGATATTCTTCAATCTCTTCTTTGCTCAGCTTACGATGTTCATCCTTAGGCTTGTCAGATCCAGCATCCAATGATGGTAAACAGTTTTTCAAGGCCAGATACATAGTCTTTAACAGACTGTTTTCTCTGGTGATAACTGTTCAATTTATATCATTGCTGATTATGGAAATTCATAGGAAAGCAATCGTTAAATAACCCCTTAAAGAACTGGTCAATTCTCCAACTCTTGGGGTTGAGGGATGCTTCCCATGCATAGAATCTCCACACATGTCTCTTCAGGAACTGAGATATAATCAAGACTTGGTGACGCTTGCTTACCTGCCCATGTTTCAAGTATAATGAACAATTAGACATGAATTGCATGAACTGCTGGACATCAGCCATGCCATTATAGATTGATGGTGAGTTAGGTCAAATGCAGTTATTGCTACTACTTGACCATCTCCTCTTACAGTATTTTCTAGATTTGTGTCCTTTTCTATGATTATGGGAGTTTGACCTCCTACACCCACATTCTTGACAGCTGTCCTGAGAGGAGCTATTGGATGACCCAGAGGAGCTGTCCTCCAAATCAGAGCCTTCAGAGTACATGTCATCACTACTCTCATCAGAACCAGAGTTCAAACTACTATTGCTAGGTTCAGAATCATTCATCACACAGACCTATCAGAAAGTGTGTCCTAGAGCACTCTTACCTGAAATCTGTGCTACTGGTTTTATTGCTTCTGTCCATGACTTTCTCTTTTTCTTGGATTTGGACTTAGATTTTCCTTTCTTCACCTTAGGAGCATCTAATTTGTCCAAGGCATTGGAGCTCTTGTCTTGTAACTGGGTCAACAAATTGCATGCATTCTAGACAAATTTGCAGGATGCAATATACTCCTGGCCCTTCTTTTCAGCCCAATCTCTTTCCCTTTTTTCAATTTCTCAAGATGCTTTGAGAAGGGCATTGACCATTCACTTAGTCTGGCGGTGTTCCTTATGAGTGGTACCAACATCATCGGTAGGGTAGTCGCCCTGCTTCTCATACTCTTTTCCCTCTCATCCAGTCTGTTCAACTTCATGGGAGGCTACATCCCATTGTTTAGGTTCCCCTGCAACATGCTGATTATAGCTATCCAGAATCTGCCTTTGAATCTCTGAGTCTATTTCTTCTCTTGCCAGGTTGACTCCACCCCAGTTACAAAAGTCAACTGCCTTGCTCTTATGCCAGGATCCCTTGTCTGTGGACCCAATTCCTCATTGAAATCCATTTGTACAGCATTAGCAGCTAAGTAAATATATCTATGGTCAATACAATCACAATTGGCCTCACTCAATGTACCTATAGCTTTACTAAATACATATGTCTGCTTTTGTAAGGGTGACCTCTAGAGGCTGTGGCTCAGTCACACAGCTGGCAGAGGGAGATCCAAAGTGTATTAGAGTATGTACTGACAATATTATAATAACTACTCACCTGGCAGAGGAAGATCCAAAGAGAACAAGTCTAGGGATTCCCTATGCCAGGTTGGATGCTTCTGGGGCTTCTGAAGCATGGAAAACAACTGTACAGTATGACAAAACCTTAAAAACTTGAAAATTGACTAACTAAACAACTGTGCAAACAAGGCAGGAAATCTCTGGACTTTAGAAGTCAGAAAGGCAAACTCTGGCTTATATAAGCAGTCTGGAAGTGGTGCTGAAGGGCCCACACTTGTCTGAATGATAGCTAAAGAACCAGAGCACCTCAAAGGTTGAGAATAGTACTAACAGATAGTGTTGAGAGAATAGAAACAGCAAAATGAGAGAATGATAGAAGAAATAAGAAAATGAATGAAAGGAAAGTGAAGGAATAAGAAGTGAAAGAAGGAAGAAATGAGGAGTCCCCTGACAGTTCTTCTGACAGGTCTTGGTGTTCAATGTCTAAGACGTCCTCTTGCACTCTTGCCTGTTGATGGGGTGGATCCAAGTTCATCATTCCCAATGGCTCACTACCCTCTTTACTGGTGGACAACTTGATCAGCTCCAATGTTCCTACAGATGGATGGGTCTCTTCTACTTTCCCAATACTCAAGGTATCAGATTCTCCCCTTTCTGAAGGGTCTCTGGGCTCTCTTAGCTCCAGGATATCTGAAATTG
>QGOA01000525.1:0-32119 GCA_003313075.1 Termitomyces sp. MG16
GGGGGTGGGGGGGGGAAAGAACAACTCAGCCAAGATCTCTGCTTTGGAACAGTTGGACGTGGCTGTCTCGGAGCCCCCTTGGGCATCTTGAAGGAGGTCAGGAATCCTGGCGCATGAGAAGTCCGAGGGCTCCTGTACAACATATTTGTTAGCGAGGTAGATCTGGCGGGCATCTATGCCCTCGAGCCATTCTTTCCAATGCTCTTCCTTTGCTCTGCGGATTTTGCTCCGCATTTCCCTGGATAGTCGAGCAGCTTCTGCCTTGGAGGGGTGATTAGGGATGTCGCGGAACTTAAAGGCTTGGTTGCAGGCCCGCTGTCGTTGCGCCTTCAGCCGTTTGAGGTTGTCGTTCCACCAACGTTTGGTGTGTGGACACGGTCTGCGTAGGGGGACGAGCTCGTTATCCGCGATGACATCTTGAATGCAAGATGTAAAGTCAGTAACTGAGCGATGGAACTGGAGGGGGGACGTAATTTGGACTGCCGGTAAGCGGCCAAGGCGTTCCTCAAGGGTTGCCTTGAAGGCTTGCCAGTCGACCGAGTGAAAGTCCTTGAGTGGGGTGTGGGGGGCACGAGGGACGGGAAATTTGATAACAGAGACAATGGGGAGGTGATCCGCTACGGCGGGGCGGAGGGCCACCACCACGTCACAGAAGACAACCGGGTTGGCGCCAGAGTCGGACCTCCAGACATTGTCCGGGCGAGTCCATCGGTCCACAACCGTTTGCAGGGTGGGGATACCCGGGGGGAGCACCTGCTGCATACCGTAGAGCAAAAGTAAGTCAAGCAGTGGTTGAATGAGAGAGGAGGAGGAAAATAGGTGGGCGTTACCCTCGGGCTCCCATAGCGGGTGGTGGCAATTGAAGTCACCAAGCCAGATCATGTGGTCAGTGCCCGTAGGGCGGGCCAATCGGAGGTTGGTCGAGAGGTAGGTTGAGAGGGTGAGGATAGAGTCGTTGTTGGTACAGTCATTGTAGATGTTGAAGAGGGAGAGTGATCCGAATTCGCTGGAGAACCGCACTGCGGTGATGTCGTTGGAATTCAGGGCCAGCTGAGAATAGGACTCTGTTGAGATATTAGTGTTGATAAGGATGACAGAGCGGGAGCGTGCGCTGCCATCGCGACGATGGGTAGACGGGTATAAGACTCTCCAGTAGCTGCTAGCTTTTGTGTTGCCTAATCGATCCAGGAACGGCTCCTGGACGGCAAGGACGTCCCAGTCATCCGGCGAAGCGGCCGCCAGAACATCCGCTTGCGCTACGTCTGACTTGCGTGTGTTCTGCTGCCATATCCGTAGGCTGCCCGGAGATCTGGGGGGGCGGAAAGTCATTAGTTAAGAGGAGTAGAATAGACCGAACCAGGACCATCTCGTGGTCGAGCTGGCTGAGACGTGAAGCCAAATTCATTCAGATTGCCCATCCTGGATGGGGCACGGGAATTTGTGGTCTTTCGCCTGGCCTGATGGCTTGGTTGAGTCGGCTGCTGTGTGGCATGGTGTAGTGTGGGAGTCGTGAGCTCTTCATATGGTTTTGGAGCGAGCTTCTGTGGTGCCGTGGCCCAGGATACAGGATCATCCGTTGGAAAGAGCGGCATCCTGTTTTTGGGGAAGTTGGAGTGGAGGTTGGAGCCGCGTCGAAGGAACTCAGGGCAGGCTCTATCCGAGCTGGAGTGGGTGGAGTTAGGACCGCATGAAGCGCAGCTGGGGCTCTGTGCTGCGCAGCTAAAAACGTCGTGGTCAGTGCTGGAGCAACGGTGACAGACAGCGGGAGAGGGACAGTCCTTCCGGAGATGGCCATATTTCTGGCAGTTGCCGCAGCGGAGGGGTTCTCGGATGTCTTTGCGGGTAGGAACCAGGCGACCGCCGATGAAGATCCTGCCCGAGATCATGGCATTGGCGGTGTGGGCATCCGAGCACTCGATTTTGAGCGATGCAACTGTTTGATCAGGCGAGCGCAGTTCGGGGCGTTTGAGCCAGCGGGCTGAGGATATGGAGTTGGGTAATAGATTGTTTTCGCGCTCAATGGTGCGGAGGCTAACGGCGAGGTCTGGGTCAAAGGGCCCAGTGCACGGCACAAACCTGGCTATCAGGCTAAAAGCCTTGTCTACCATCTCTGCACTGTCACCAAACAGGTCACTCAGGAGTAACCAGTCAGTGGACGCATATTGGCGGAATCTAGCGGCAGAGTCAGCTGAATCGAATTCGGCTAAGTACGCACTGGGGCTGGTCCTTCTGAGACCAATCGCCACCGTCTGGATGCAAGGGGCATCCAACTCCCCTTCCTCTGGCTCACAGGAGATCGAGGACTTCTCGTCGAGGGCCCTAAGGGCTGAGTTGAGCGCTGCCCGCAGCTTAGACGCGCCGGCTGCGGTAGGGTCAGTCGGAGCTCCCACGTCGCCGGGCTTGAAGTGTATGAGCACTGTCCTTGCGTCGCGTAGGATACGTTGTTGGACCTTGGTAGCGTCTTCCTGGGAGAGCGAGCAGTGCTGCTTGATGGCAAACACGGGCTGGGGGGGGGCTCGCGTTTCCGGCCTTTGCAACTGAAGCCCAGGTGGGCTGGGACAGGGGCCCCAGTGGTGGTAGCGCCTGTATCTTAGAGACGGCGTTCGAGAGGGTTGAGGCTATGCGGTCCAGGTCTTTGGTGACTGAATTCAGGGTGAGTGAAGTCTCCGCTCGGCTGGAGTCGTTGGCCGATAAGAAATCTGCGGACGAGTTCAGCTTGTCGACAGCGGCGGATAGCTTACCAAGGGTCTTCTCAGCAACTGCCTCCGCGAGAAGCAATGACACCTGATCGGTGACGTTGGCCTCTAGGACAAAGGCCACTGCCAGAGCCGCATTCTTCAGGTCGGGGGTCTTGGGCGTCAGAGCAGCTGTCACCAGGACATTAGCCAGCTTAGTTCTATCGTATGGTTCCGCCGCCAGTATCCAGCCTCTGGATTCGAGCCAGCGTCTCGCGTTGGATACCGATCTGATCGTGCCTGAGTCCACTGCCAAGAGTGACGTGAGGTCGGAGTGAGTCGGGAGCGGGGGTGGGTGTCCGGGGGTCCCACTAAGAGGGGGGCCTGCACCGGAGGGCCTGCGGGAGGAGGAGCGAATCGTCGGGGACATTATCGTCCCCAAGGGTGCGTAGAGAGGTGAGAGGTGGTGTTTAAGCTGAGGGAAGGTGGTCCGTTAGAGGCTAGCCTCGCGGTATGTAGATTCTACGCTAGCTACGACCAAAAACCCCAGGACCCCGGAAGAGGTGATGGTGGTTTAGGATCAAGGAGCGTCCTAAAGAATGGCTCCCAGAGGATCAACCCTCACAATCTTCATCATCATGCCTGATAGCAAACTATGACGATATCACACTTACCAGACCTCAGAGGCCATATACACTGAAGAACTTTGCATTTTTGACAGCAGACTACTTGCTTGATGAGAATTTGTTCTATTCAGATGCATTACATGGATCTAATAAAGAGGAGGAATACACATCGGATGAGTAATTTAATCGTTAGTTACTATAATTCTTGGCTTTTCTATTGGTTATTTTTTGTCAAGATTAACCATCCCATTATGCCACTGACAAATCCATTATAAATCTGTTTGATCTATTATTTCTAGTTGTGCACTAGAAGGAATATAAACTGACAATATTCTGCTAGACCACAGAATGTTCTGTAAATTATACATAAATATCGCTTTAGTATTATGTATTAGGCTAAAGCACTTTACTACAGATATTTCAATTAGTTTGGACAGGACTCAGGTCTACTGGACTTGTTTTCCCCTCTTTCAACCCAGTACCAGCCCTACTAAAATATTTGTCATTTTTACACAGGACCTAATATCTGCTAATATCTGTTAGCATCAATCTGTTTAAAACTCCTTGCAGCACATGTGATAAATAATCATTTGTTAATGTTCACTAGTGTCATTCATTTGATCCGTTCAAAACTCCAGAGATGACTTGAGAAGTTTGGGATGGAAAAACTTGTCACATGCTAGTGCAAGGTCATCCAACTTAAACTTCTTAAGTAATTCCATTCAAAACTCCAGAGATGATTTGAGAAGTTTGGAATAGAAGAACTTGCCACATGCTAGGGCAAGGTTGTCCAATCTAAACTTCTCAAGTAATCTCTGAAGTTTTGAACAGATTAAATAAATGACATTAAGGATATCAGCAACCTGCTACTATAATATGCACTAGGGAGAGTCAAACCTGCCTCTTGTGCATGATATGAAATATCTATTTATCAGTATTCCATTGAACCACAGGTGCTTACTATACAAGTCAGTGCATATCAATACACAAATATTCTACTGAACTACTGAGACTGGTTGCACTGCTAACATCAGCTACTATCTGCTTAGCAGACACTTATGTATCCTCTTCCACCCTTCCTTCTCTTTCTCTCTAATGTCATCCTCTCCACTCTCCACACTACCTCACATGCCACTCCTGTCTACCATATGCACCCTGCTTCTTTTCTTTCCCCTGACCTGACATCTGATGTCTGCTATATCTGCTGGCATACCAGTGAATATCCACACTTCTCCCCTTCCTTCTTCCTTTGCTTTTTCTCTACCCCTATCCTTCTTCTGCTACTCCCCATGCTCTCCAAGATGCTATCTTATGTGGTGGATGCCCATGCACTCCATTTTCTTCTCTCCTACTTTGATGCCAGACAATGCCGAGAGTTGCTGATGGATTTCCGTAGATATTGCCAGATATTAGTGAATATCTGGCAGATGCTGACAGATGTACAATGGATGTTGATAGATGCCAATGGATGCCAGCAGGTTCTAACAGCTGTCAACAAACTCTGACATATGCCAGCTGATGGCAGATGATGCCAACACCTCTTTCAAGCCACAAAAACTTTTTTGAAAGATATGCCACCCTCCTTTCATCTCAAAATATCTATACAGAGACCTGCGAGAACGTAGATAGATAGCCATTCATTGTGTTATTCAACTTTTGATTTTATTCATTAGTAACGGACCTGTGGTGCAACGGTTAAATCATCAGTGCAGTGATGACACCAACTGTAGTTGGGTGTGCTGGACATATACGCAGTACAATGCCGTCTCCAGCGCCTGGCGTACAAGTTTATGAGGAGTCCTGGCAGGGTCCCGGTGTGCTTGAGCAGAGGTGATAGGGCAATGCGCTAGATGATAGCGCCTTGGGTGCTACCTAGCAAGTGGTAAGCGTCGTAGTTTAGGAGAAGTTATAGAGAATAAAATGAATAGCGCAGCGTAGCGTGCCCGTAGGTGGCACCGTAAATGATGAAGATGGGATAGACAAAGCTAGCGCCAAACTTGGTGACAAAGTCAGGCAATGCTAGCGCGATTTGAACGCTAAGTGTAACTGGGTGCTCAAGAGATTACGATTTGTTGGTATATACATGGCAAGTAGCTAGTTTTTATACTATGCGCTACGGTATTTCCAAAATAAGTCTATTGACGGCGCTACCAATTAGCGCCTCTCTTCGTGGCTGTAGCTAACGGCCACCTGTCAACGGCGACCTGCAGCACATGGGTGACAGCGACCAACGGCGACTCTAAAACTACTTAGAAATGGTATGAGTTTGCTCACTTTTTGATGTAATTTAATTGGCCATGCCATCCTGGGGTATGGTTGGGGAATCCTCAACAGACGCCATAAGCGCTAATTCTGGCACTAAACATTGTACCATCTTTTGATAGATTTAAATGTTGGGTCTGCGTGTATCCTGTCTCATCGTCATTGATTTCTTTAGACTTCTGATTGAAGTGCCTCAGTGATTGACAGCGCCAATTGCTAACTTCTTTCAGTATTGATCAGGGTTTGGTCAGAGTCACCTCCCGCCGTTGTGCTGAGCCTTCTTGGTCTTCAAAGTAACTGAGTGGAGTGTGCTGAGGGGCTGATACTGGTGATTGAGATGAATGGATAAGTCTTGCCATAGAGCGCTCATGCTAGGGCTGCTCTGTACCCAAGGCTGGTCGCTAGAGTCTCTAGTGTGTCAAGTGTTGGTTGGCCTATAATGTCTCTTGATGCGCTCAGTCCAAGTAGAAGCCTATCAGCGGTCCATTGCTGGAGGCTTCTCCAAGGCTGGGGGTTCAATTTCCCCCTACAGACATATGGGCAGAATGATAAGTTACTATTTTTTTGGTCCAACCAGCCCCTGTGGACCTGCATAGGCCTTTGCAAATGTCTGCTGGTGCTTTGCGCAGGCCTGCATAGGCCCACATAGATTTGAGTCCATTGACATACATCTGTGTAGATGTCTGCTAGTAGCTTGCGTAGGCCTGTGTAGGTCTGCAGGGCCCTTTTGTGGACATACACTAGCATTGGGTATGGAAAAAGGATAGAAGAGGAGGCATGCAGCCTCGAGTTATTGTGGAGAGGAAAGTGGAGAACCTTGGAAAGAGTTTATTCATGCCATGATATCCACCAATGGAGGAGGTTTTCACTCATGGGTTGATGCCTGCTGGCATCTGCTGGGCCTGCATGCATATGTGTGTGCCTACCTTTTATCGATCTACTGGACCATATTATACAGCACATTGTAATACATCTGTGTCTCTGTATTCTACAGCACTGTGGGCACTGCTCTGCTCCAGTGTAGCAGACTCTACTAGACACATATGGTATAGCACAAAGTGAGCTCCCATACAATGTATGATACATACCATTGTAATATCTCTATATGTTCTTTTGACTAATATCAAGTTTGTCATGGTTTTTCACACTTCTGATCTTGTAGTGGTTGGTGGTGCAGGCACCAGGTGCATGGCATCCTTGATGAGACCTGGTGGTCTTAAAGAGTCTGAATATGGCGTTCTAGGAGGGTCAAAAGATATTTCTTCTTCTGGTTCTGTGAGTGGTATACTCTTCAGACACTGTAGTGCCAGCTCCAAGACATCTTATGACGCTGGTTTGACTGCTTCTTTCTGATCTGGTATTTGTAAATCAGCTACAAATTGGGATGCTACCTCTAAGCTGGCTTGTTCTGCTGGGCTACCCAAGGAGAAAGGTAAAAATAAAGAAGCAATCTGATCGCTAGTGCATAGACCACATATAGTTCCTTCAGTTTTCTGCACCTGTTGGCGTAAGTTTGATATTGTTGTTTGCCATATTCTGATACCTTGGTTTTTTTCACTTTGCTGAACTATGTTGTACTGTTTCTGCTTACATCACTATGTTTGACTACAAAATATGATGTGATGTAACGAATTGATATTATTTTATTTTTAATGTATCAGTGGTCTCATGTAAGAGTGTCATGGACAGATAAAACTAACACAATATGACCTTTGTATTTATTGATATTACTTGCTGAAGGTTGTGTCATCTGTTTTGTATAATTAATCCTTGTTGTTTGAATTTGTCTATAGTTAATCTGATGTCAATCTAAATATGGGCCACTATTACATATATATTTTTATTTACTGAAAATGTTGATTTTTCATTTTATATACATATATATATATATGTGGTGCATTAACACTCCCAAACCTCCATCTTGTCCTCTCTCCTGCCCTCTCCACATATACATGTACTTTATGATATTTTTGTTATATGTCTGTGACTTTTCTGCATCCTTGCTTATCAAACAAGGCTTTTACATCCTGTTCCTGGTCCACTGATGTACTGCTATCAGATGGAGATCTTGCTATCTGCTATAGATGAGATGCGGCAATTCACATGAGTGAACATTGTTGACTTGTTTATTGTTGATAATATCATAAATACATGCTGTTGTTGTTTTATAGCAACTTGTTAGTCAGATAATTACAGAGGAAGCTACAGTCTCTCCTGCCTGCAAGGATAATCAGTATTCTATGTTTCACACTTTTATGGTGGGAGATAATGTGCCCATGATACTTGAAAAAATTCTGACAGATGCTCGATTTTAGATTCTTATAGCCTATTGTATTGTGGACATATTTGAGATGATGAATGGGGGGCTATTCAGAGACCCTCTTCATCTGGTTCCATAGTTGACAACTACAAAGCAGTATGTATCATTGTTTCTATTAGCTTTTATCAATTGGTCAAGTACGATATTTTATGTATTATCTAGCCTATAGGAAGCCTTAATAATATTCCTGCTCTACTGAAGAGATCCCAGAATGCCCTAAACTTTTATATATGTACACTTTGATTCAAAGTGTGTAGAGATAAACAATTTAACTCTTCTGCGTATTATTTGTCAGAAGGCAGCCCCTTGATTCATTTGTACTCAAGTTTCGCTTGGCACGTTGAGAAAAAAAATGTTGTCACTACACTTATCAACTTGATCTCTGTGGCCCTGCATTTGGGATGTCTTTTTAAGGTATGTTAATATTTATATTGTATGTGTATTGTTAATGCTGAAAATATTAGTGCTTATATCAGGGAAATTTATTTTTGTCTACAGACATTAAGTCCATCGAGAATATGATAGTTTTCAGATACAATATTTTTTGGTTTAATTATTATTTATATCTTAGATTTTGATACTACAGGTTGGAGAATGACCAGTCTGAGCTCGTGCATATTTGCCAAGTTCACAGTTCAGCTCCTCAAGATTGCACAACTGTTCTTCATAATTCTTTGTATATTGCATTGGCCATATTGCCTCTCATGTTACTCAATCCTCACAAGTATAATGAAGTGGGTGCAAAGAAAACAGTGTTTAAGATGTGATTGTTCTCTTGCATGCCATATTGATAGTTAATTGTATCATTAACATGGTAGTTATAGAATCACATAGGAGGGCTAGAATGACCTACTGCTGTAGTGAAAGCAGATTGGACATTGTGGAAGGTGTTGTTTTCTGCAGCTCTGAGGAGGAACGTCCTACAGAAACTCAGATCCACATTTCAACATTTGGAGGAGGTGGTGAGAGATGCTGTGCCTCATTGGCTGAATCTCGTGAACGGGTCTTTGCACATCCCTGCTATCCTATCTTCACCATCTGATATAATTGATCAGCTTGATATGGTGGTATATTCCAATGTTTTACCTTTTCCTGACAATTCTTTACTCCTAACCTCACTAACTGGAAGCGCCTCTGGTACTGACGTCCTTGTGCCCAACAATTCCTATTTATCTAAAATTATATATGATAACGAGTTCAATAACAATGGGCTTCATGATAAAGATGTGTATTTTTCTCGATCTGCTGATAGCAATTCATATCATTCATCTATCAATGATGGCAATTTTTGCAATACTTGTAGGATACATATGTTACCTTTATGAGATACTACCAACAATCCATTCAATGACGATGTTAATGCTGGCAGTAACAATATGAGCAAGTTGACAAACAAAACTGGACAACTTGGTGGGCATGATGCAGCAGACAGATGTCCGTTTTTCATGTCTCCTTCTCCATATTTTCTCAATGATCAGAATGATTCTCCTTCTGACAGGCCCACCAATGTTGATATTGATAGAAGAGATGCACTTGGTAGAGGTGACACTAGCAATGATAATCAAAACATACTCGATATCCCCAGCATCAATCTGTTGTTCTCTGACAACCTCATTACTCTATTAGATGAAGAACTTGTGGTTTTGGTTCTCAAAAATAATGTATCGGGAATGCGGTCATAAAAATTTGATGAACCAAGTAATTGGCCATCTATTTCTTGTCCTAAAAGGAAAAAATGAGTGTGCAAGATTATCAAAACTATCAAAGATACGCATAGTGACAATATCAACAGGACATAGCCTACCAAACATATTCTTTGTGTCCTCACTGATTTGACTTTTGATGTTGTAGTACTTGGTGGCAAGTATTACTGTAGTTCTGGGGCTTATTGGTAACTCAGAAAGTTCCCTCTAATCCACACTGTTGCTTGATGATAAACTTGGTGTATTGGGTGCTTCTCAGAATATCAAATACTCTGGTGGGCAGTAGAAGGTTCTTAGTCAACTCCAGCCTAAGCAGTTCACTCCCTGGGAACTACCGAGCCTTTGTTTTCCAATAGACTTCCAAGAAGAGATTCAATAAACTCTAGCCTAGGTGATTCACTCTCTGGGAACCACTGAGCCTTTGCCTATTAAATGCCTGGTTATTCTCTACTCTACTTGGACTATTTATACTAATTTTCCAGTGCACAGACCACCAGATCACATGACTTTTTGCTCTTGACCTCCCAGCATTCCTGACCTAATTTGTTGTTCCATTTTCCATTTTGGTGATGCATGTTTCAGTGCCACCATTCTATTCATCTCTTTCTTCCTCCATTCAATGCATGTTTCAGTGCCACCATTCTATTCATCCCTCCCTTTCTCCATTCAATGCATGTGCCACCATTCTATTCATTTCTTTTGACATCCCTCCATGCTTCTTTCCCTTTCTCCTTTCAGTCATATCAAATTGGGGATTGTCAGATCAGATCTTGATCTAGATCATCACAATTTGATCCCCTTTTGTCACCTCTGCCAGCTCCCATGCTTTCCCTTCCCATAACAGTGGTTGGACTATTGTTGAGTTGATAGCTTAAGCTGGTCCCTGCTCTTTGTTCTGTATTGTCTGTGTATTTATTGGGGTGTTTTTGGAGATATAATTTGTTGAGACTGCTACCAGGAGGCTTACAGTTTTCAGCCCATAATTAAATGTTTATTTTGACTTCTGGTGCATGTTGTGTTCCTGACTGCTGGTACAGCATCGTATCAATGTTACTGTATATAACCTATTATATGTGATTACTATATTATTTCACTATATGACTATGACATCAGGACTTGGAGTTTGATGATTCTGATATCAATGTATTGGATGACATTGTATTCATGATGGGTAAAAGTCCTATTAAGTATGCAATTTACAGTACGAACTGCGCATATCAGTTTACTCTCAAGTTCTATGTAAGTCCTGTAATTTGTATACGTAACTGCTGCTGAATATCCTATAGTTAAAAAAGGATTTGCAATAGTTTTACTCACTCCACAAATTGGTCATTACGGGGTCGACTAGACCAATGTTTATTAAGATTGCTTCTATGAATGAATTGATGGACCCTACTAATACTAGCATTTCCAAATATCTGACTGACCACACTGCCGTATTGATCAAAGGCATCAACTATGTAGACAATGGGTTTATCAGTGCAATACTGACCTCTGTCTGCAATATATATAGTGTTACCACTATTCATAGTATGCCTCTTTGTATGTTTTTGCATTCTATTATATATACTTACATATGATAGATTTCACATTGCTAAATACTCAATATATGCATAGAAATTTTCCCATTGATGTGTTTGCTGCTGTTTTATCTGTGGAACTGTGAGCTCTGAGTGCATGCCTGCAATATGCAATCTACTTTCTGTCTTATCTGTGTCCAGTAATTGGTTTGCATAGTTACAAGTAAGTGGTCAATCCTTGTACTGCAACTTCTCCAACAATTATCCAATATCTGACATGCAGTGAGCAATAGCATTGACTGGATCTGCCCATTATTACTGGCACATTGGTTTTAATAGGTATGGTACTTTCTTACAGGTGGAAACAGGCTTTAAGTTACTGTATGTTGCGCAACTTAAGTCTGGGTCTTTTGAGGATTTCACTACCGTATTTATTTTTATGGATAAATATATAATGCATAAGGCAAACACTGACTTGTGGAATACCGAAGTGGTTGTATTGGAACTTAGTAATGTTTTGTGAGTGGTGTCCTTATGTTGCTGCATAGAATATCTGACTGATCCTATAGTATCATGTGCCCTAACGTGCCACTTTGTGTCGTGACACTGGTGCTTTCCATATATATTGGAGGTCATTATTACCTAGTGACCACTCTTGCTGATTCTGTTATTAGGATATATCATCATTTTGTAGGTAGTCAAATACTCGCAAATGCTAATCACAGAATGGCTTCTCATTCTATACTAGTTCGCATGCTTGCACATTACTACCAGTATATAAAGAAACTTTTTGAAGGTGACCTAGGTAAACATATGATGTTGACTTCTAATTTTTAGTTTATTTATTTTATATATTTTTTTTCAAAATATTTAATTTCTTGTAGACTAAGAGTATCAGCACATGTTAGATTGAGATATCTGGGAAGGCACACTGTCTATTTTCTCACTGTGCAATTATTTCAAATTGCATAGTGCTTTTATAAATTGGAACTACCCATTTAATACAGACATTCACACATTTGAATCATTTATCAAGAACTGCTTAAGGGCCCACAAAATTGTGTACTGGTATTTTCTCTATCATACCTTTTGCAGGCCTGATGATTTTTTAAATAGTTACAAAGCATTCCAAACTATTTACTCTGTGTTTTTGGCTTGTCATGCTTACATGCTTGTTCTACTTAAGAGAGCCGCTCATGTGTTAGGAATACAAGGCGAGGTTGAAGGGCTAGATACCTCTTCAGTTTGGATAGCAGTGTGCAAATGTATACATGGCAGGCCTGCATGGGATTATTTCAAAACTATTAATAGCCAGTTCTTCTGACTGATCGTTTTATTGGAACATCCCATCATATACTGTAGAGAAGTCTACTTGTGATGCATACAGTATGCTACAGTGTTGTCAGTATTATATTCTTATTGGTTTATTCATTTATATATAATAGATTGTCCTTATTTTGATGGTTTGGTTTACAGTGATAAAGAAATGGCATTTGAACTCAGGTACTCTCTATTGCACATATCATCTTGTTTAGATCGGAACAATCCTAAGGATGATGATATTTACAAAACCCTTGCATACAGCAATGGAAACAATTTTGACAATGACTTCAAGTCTTTTAATAATGCTGTAGATGAATCGTATTTGCATCAGTCTTTGGGCCATGAACCCTCAACAGAGGAAACTGTTTTGCCATCTAATTGTTGTTCAACTGCAGGATCTGCCCAAAATATCTGCAAACAGGATTGTTCATCTTTGACTGCTTCAAAACACACTTATTGCCAAGGCATGTATTTATTATTGTAACACATCTGTATTAGCAGGTGCTTACTCATTTAACTATTGTAGTCTGTCCTAGAATTGTGTCTTCCAACCCCTGAAACTGTACTATTATGCTACATATATGTATATGTGTGTTGTTTTTTTTTTTTTTTTTTTTTTTTTTTTTTTTTTTTTTGGTTTTTTTATTAAAAAAATACACCAATGCATAGATATAGTACTATTCCCTACTGCATATTTAACATGCCATCTCAGTTGCCAATCACTCTTCTGTTGCTTCTCTCCTCAATGAGGGGTATTCTCAGCATTAAATCCAAGCAAAAACTAGCCTGGAAAAGGGCACTGTAGGGAGGATCAGCAAAGAGCTGGAGAGCAACAAAGAGAATCATCCTGGAGGTCATCCTTCCAAGCTTACAGCACGTAACAAATAGTTTATTATTCATCAAATTACTACTGGGAAGCTGGATAATGCTGTTCAAGCTACACAGTTCATTAATTCTGTCATCTCTAGTTCTGTCAATCCTCAGACAGTCGGAAATGCATTGAAGGAGGCAGGCTTTTGCTCAGCAGCAAAGAAGAAAGTTTCTATACTCAAGGCTGCTTATCATGCAAACTGGCTTAAATTTGCTCAGTATCATGAAAACTAAACAGTGGAGGATTGGAAAAGGGTTTTGTGGAGTGATGAAATAAAGATTAATCAGATTAGATCAGATGGGAAGGTATATGTGTAGAAAATTCTAGGAGAACTACTATCTGACTGCACCACTACACCAACTGTGAAGCATGGAGGAGGAAATAATTTAATGGTATGGGGCTGCATGGATTGGAATAGAGTAGAAAAGCTCATAGAAGTTCAGGAGAAGATGGATGCTGCACAGTATTGTGAGATTTTAGATGAGGAAGTGGTGGAAAGCTTTGAGAAGTTGGAAATGGAGGAGGAAGGACGATATTTTTAGCAGGACAATGATCCAAAACACACCTCCAAACAGGCAACAACCTGGTTTTCTGATAACAACATCATTGTAATATCCTGGCCTGCCCAATCCCCTGACCTCAATCTCATTGAACATCTCTGGATTTACATCAAGTGCAAACTTTTGGAATATGAGGTATCCCTTAAAGGAGTGCATGAGTTGTGAGAGAGAGTGGTCAAGGAGTCAAATGAAATACCATCAGAGGTATGCCAAAGCCTCATAGAGAGCATGCTTAGAAGGATCAAGGCAGTTATAAAGGCAAATAAAGGCCATACCAAGTACTAGATATGAAAATTAGAGTAAATTAAAGTGGGTCAAAAAACTGCCTCAATGATTGAATATTTTGTTTGATTTATTAATCAGCGAGTTCTTGTCCAAATCACATGATTTATATATCATTATGAAGCCAAGATGTAGTTGTATGTCATGTGATTTTCTACAATTTCTCACTTATGTAATTGTTGCACATCATGTGAATCTTTCCAAAAGGGCCAAACATTGAAACAGTTTTTTGAGCCAATATATGATGCCCTTTTATGTTACATGTGTTCATGGCTATATCTATTCAGATGCCTTTTACAGTGTTTGCATATTGATTTATACATTGTATCAATTAAACAGCGGTTTATTTATCTAGATGAACGAATGTATAATCAACAGTCCTCTCATAGTTACATTGACATATACAATTTGCTATACCCTTGGGTACATATTTGCTGATTTTGGACTAGTATGCACACTGCAAGAACATGTTGTGCTTTACAAGTTCTGTCAACTAGAGGACACGTCTTATGGCATGATTTTGCAGTTTTTTTGAAAGACTGTGTGTCTAGCACTAGTATATTTTGACTTGCTATAAAATACGGCCTGTGTAATGCTGCAGTAATAGTATATTTAATCAAAGATGATGTTGACCTTCCTGACAGCTGGCTGTTCTTTGTTTATGTACTTGCACTCAGACACATAGTTCTTATTATGGAGCATGCATATAATGTACTCTATCTATTGTTCATCTTACAAAACCATGTTCATACACTCCACTACTCGAATAGAGACGTATCACATTGTGTACTTCATTTTGGTAGTGGCAAGTTCTATTCATTTCTTGTAGAGGGAGTTAGTCCATATGTGTCTGCCAGTCATGATCACATACTAGTAGGTTAGATGTTCAAATATGTTAATCACATAGATGCCAGCGGTCTTGCATTGTATCCTGTGATGAAAGGCTTTGTGCATGTGCAAATACCTGTACAAGAGTTAATCAACTACTTGTCTATAAAAAATATCTGTTTGGTTGCCTGCATGCATGGCATCAGTATGAGTAGTTCTATACTGAAGAAAGAATTACTCTTTAAATTTGATGGTCACAGTTGCCCATTGTGCATCATCAACACTACGGTGTTATAATCTGAACTAGATAAACAAACCAAAAATGTAGCACGGTAGGCAATTGCCTGTTGCACATGTAAACAGAGACAATTCTCATATCTTTATTATTACAGTACTTGTAGACATAGCCATAAATCCATATGCATTGAACAAAGCATTGCCATACCTCTTGAACAAGAATATCCAGATCCAGATGAAAGTGTAGTATTTCCACTATATCCGCTTAGTAAGTTGCAAACTATAGATATTGTAGGAAATTTTTATTCTGGCACAGAACAGAGATATGTGGAAGAAGCAGGTTGTGCAGTGTATGGTCTCCTACATCCTGTAGCCAATATAAATACTTTCAAGAGTATGAAAGGTTATCTATATCTAGATGTATTCTGCATTCCAGGAATTACCAAAATAAAATAATTATCTGATATAGATTGTATTAAGGAGCTGAGAGAACCAGTAATTGATCACTTATATAAACATGTTTGTCAATTGTGCAGACAGCAATTGTTCAATGGGCTGGTTCCAAAAAACATGCTAGCCAATGACTTTTGGATTGGCCTTATACCTGACGTGTTAAAATGCCTTAATTAAATTGAATAGATATTAGTTGCTAGAGTAAGAAAGTCTTTATGTTATGCCCATGTTTCAGCCTCTAGTCTGAGCAAGATAAAGGTGCATCTTATTGCTTTTGAGTCACCTATTTAGAAGGTATATCAAGTACTTCTACTTCCTGTAACTGACCTCAATAATATGACCGCAATTTTATTTTCTGGTCCTTGCAAGCCATCTGCTAAGGAGTTACAGAGGCTACTTCTGCTCATGAGCAGAAAAAATGTTTAGTGTGCGTTAAAATAGCTCAAACCTAACTATTCTTTATATAGCAATCTGGAAATATTGTATAGCAACTTAGAGGGATATTCTGAAGATGTTCCTCCTGTGTCCATTGTTCATTGCCAAAGCACTGATGAGGCTGGTACAATAGACCTACCCATACATGAAGATAATAAGGATTTTGGTGTCAACATGAGCAATTGCCCCTAGCCTCACTGGTGATGCTTTATTAGCCAAGACTACAGATGAACTTAAAGGACTTGCAATGCAACATTGGATGTCTAATGGAAAGGCTTTGCATATTGGTCATTCTACATACCTCAAAAATACATTTGGCAATCCAGATTTGTATCTGCAGATGTTTTTTTGGCTGTTCCCCTATAGTCTGAGTGGCATAGGTGGTAACAAGTGCAGTGTATCAGTACATGCTCATAAAGCCAACTTGCTTATATATCATGATAAATGCTTTTAAACAAATACTGGATTCTCATTTGCTGCTTTCAGCTATGAACAGGTAAAAGCTGCTACTAGTAGAGGCTATCTAGCAACAGAACATGCAAACTTTAACGACATTTCTGACTGTCTTACAAGTGTCAATCCAAAAGTGTTTTCTGACCTTTCACAAAGAATGGCAGCTGGAGATATAGTGAAGCCGGTTACCGAGGATGAAAAAACTTGTTTTCGTGTAATAAATGACTTGAATGTAATTTCTGACAGTGTCAAATGATCTGCTGTTTTCAAAAATCACATGTGGAATAAGATCTGGTTTTTTGTTATAAGCAAAGAGGCTCCCTCTTAGTATATCACGTTATTGCCTGCCAATGTAAAACACCTTATATATTTTTATTATGCAGATAGCAAGATGTTTTTTATGCTATCTGTGCTCTATACTTCAGACGATGCTTACTATCTTATATTCAAGAATTCTGTTGCTAGCACACATTTCTTTCATTTTATGATAAACATGTTTATAATCTATCTATTAGGAATAGACTCAGATAATCTAGAATTGTATAGGCATATTTTGGCATACTATGGTACTGTGAAGCAACAAGGTAGGCTTACTCTCCATTTACACATGCTTTTGTAGATTCAAGGAGGGTTAACTCTGGATGAAGTCAGGGAAAAAATCATGGACTTGTCATCGGAGTTTCAAAAGGCTATCATAGAATATCTAGAATCAGTACATCAAGGTGATTTCTTGACTGGAACATTGGAAGACATTGAAAAGCATATATTGTTAAATAAAGCTGCATTGGAATATATAGATCCCACTAGGTTGTTTCTAGAACAGCCGTCCATTCCTTGCAAAGAAGAATGCTCATTGTGCGCAGTGTGTGATAATGCAGCAAAATGGTGAAATTGCTTTTATTATACAGTAGACAATCTGCTGTACTGATCAAACATATATACTTGTACTTCTACTAAGGACAAAAATGGCATATAGAAAAAAAATAAAGAACATAAAGGATATCTTAATAATCTATAGGGTGAATGTAGAGCAAGATTCCCTTGTCTATTGTACATGCATACAGAAGTTGATCTGACTACTAGTGTTTTGAATATGTGGAAGATGGAACTGTGGCTCAATATGTTTACAAGTCCTCTTACTTACCTGTTTTGATGCAATATCAATATAACAAGCCTCTGCTCTGAGATGGCCATCAAGACTATTTTGTTGTACATCACTAAATACGTTACAAAGCCCACCCTCAAAACATGCACTGCATTTGAGGCAGTTGCTTTAATATTCACTAAACATGCAGATATACTGAATGGTCCACTTAATCGTTAAAAGAAAGCCTGCATGCTAATGACCAAGATAGCTGTTCTTAGTGCTAAAATGAACATAGGATTGCAATGATTTGCATGTATCTATTAGGCAATTCTGATCATTATACTGACCATAATTTCTCAAATTTGTATTGGCCTACTTTCATTTGAGAGGCCAGACGTTCTTGGGCAGATAATGCTGCTGACTAGTTACATGACAAGTTTTCCAATAAGTTGGCAATAATTAAGAAACGAGGATAAGTGGTAGGGCTATCACCCATATTTGATTATATTTTCAGAGAACCAGAGTTGGACTGAATGACTTTGTACGAGTGGTCGTCGAAATGTAAGAGAGTCAAGTTAATCAACAAAACATATAATATATTAGTTGATGATGATGACATTCAACGCTAATTAGAGACAAACTATCTGACATAATGCAGTGGAACAAAACTGAAAACTTTGAGGACATAGATAATGTAATTGCAGAAGTTGATGAAGAAGCATCTGCTATGTTTGGCAAGAAAGAATTAAAATATAGATTTGATATGCTGCAAATGTCAGCAACTATGGCAGATCTGAAGTAGAGAGATTCTATAATGGACCAGGTGTTTTCTCAAATTGACATTGTTGAACCTATAAATAAAGAATATAACTTATTTTACTGAAAAGCTGTTGTTACAGCAAAGCAGAATGAAGTGCTGAAGAGTCGAAATTCCAGCATAACTGCATGCAGTAGTAAGTTATCAGGCAGTATACCAGAACTACCAGGACATGTCAACTCAGTAAATTGGAAGTATCTTCAGAAACTATATGTAGACAATAAATGAGAACCTACTATCGCTATTATATCTTCAGACTACGGTGATAGGACCCCATACAGGATCAGCACATCAACGGCAGGCTACGGCAACACGGCACAGGTTCGGAATACCTTAGCGCGCGCTAACTAACCAATTTTGGCAATATTTGATGGCCACGCATGGCAAAAAGCAGATCTAATCAATGATAGCGCCGATGGCAGATAGAATGACAACTGACAGATGGCATCAGTCACTAACGACAGCACTTAGTGAGAAGCCTGATGATCTATCAAAAACTGATGGACAGCTTGGCATTTGACCTTGGCGTCTGACATCGCTTAGCGCCTTGATTTGGCGCCTGACATCGCTAAGTATTTTGGACAGACAGAAGGGTGATGGATTGATGGTTTAGCATTGCGATCTGCCGCCTGGCGTCGCTAAGGGTCTTGAATGGACGGTAGGGATCTGAAACCGTTGGAGCTACCCCTATGAAATTTTCCAGTTTACTGCACTTTGGCAATGGTTGGTCACTGGTGACGGTGAACTCCTTGTAGTATATAAAGTACTTACCAACTTGTACATACCCATCGAACAATAGACCAGAGTTTCCTGCTCCCCTTTCTTCAGTCTCCCTTACGCTCGAGATTTCATTTACGGTCGGCAACGTTGAACCCATTGGCAGTTGCAGACTCTCGCTAACATTCAACACACTCGCGCCTTGCAGCTACGGCAGGCATTTACGACACTTAGACTTCGCTAAGCTTACTGTGTTCTTGCCATTGACATTGCCGTGTGCACTTACCGCTTCTTTCATAGGCGCTTTACCTTAGTGCTTTACACTTGCCGACTCCCTTACTGACTTTTTCCTATTTTCACAGGCACGTTCTCTGGGACCTGCCCGGGACTCTCCACATCACTTATAGCGTGCCCAACGCAAGCTTTTGGTATGGTAACACTTTAGTTATATTTGTTACTGACCAAACTTTGGGCGTCATCAATGGGCTGAACAAAGAACAGCTGAGAGTGTTCTGCATTGTGGCTAATCACGCAACGTTGTATATGTCTGAGCAACTTAAATTGTATATAGGAGGAATGGGGGGCACTGGAAAAACCCAGGTGCTTCAAGCTCTTATTAAGTATTTTGAAGCTAGAGAAAAGACATATTGTCTGGCTGTTGTTGCACCTACCAGCACTGCTGCATTGCTTATAGGTGGCTCAACATATCATTTGATGTTTGACATTAACGACATAGTTGGTGTATTGAAAAAACAACTCGCTCAAATTAAAACTCATTTACTAAGTGTTGATTACATGTTTTTTGATGAAGTATTTATGCTATTGTGTCAAGACTTGTATAAGATTTCCGCAAGACTGGCTCAGCTGTCCGATAGACTAAATATCTCTTTCAGTGGTATGAACATGGTATTTGCAGGTGATTTTGCTCAGTTGCCCCCTGTTGCTGGGCACAAAGGATCGGCATTATATAGTAAAACTGTAGGTTTAAATACCAAAATATTGAAGGATCAGGAGTCTGCCATAGGCAAGACTATATGGCATCAGGTAATGATCATTGTCATATTGCATAAAAACATGAGATAGAAAACTCAGTCTATAGAGGATGTGGCTTTGCATACCACACTCAAAAACATAAGATATAGAGCATGCACTAAAGAAAACGTAAAGTTTCTTAGGAGCAGATCATTGGCCATTTCTAATAGTTGCCCATTTATATTCAACAAATAGTTCAGAAACGTTGATGATGCCCAAATTGAGCTGGATGCTGCGTGGACTATCACTAGTGCAGCTACTTAGCCAATATAGCTTTGAGCATGCTAAGTGTGTGTGAGAGTCCGGACAGGTCCCAGAGAATATACGGTAGGCAAGAAGTTGGTGGCAAGGAAAGTGGATGATTGGAGGCACTTGCGTATGGCTCCAAAATGTGGCTACAAGACACTAAAAGTCACTAAGGGGGAGCACTAAGAGTGTGGAAAAGTCACTAAGAAAGGCGCTAAGAGGTGCGGAAAAGGGTCGCTAAGAAGCACTAAGTGTTAGCACCTAGAATGTGATAATAAAAGAATGAGATTGCTTAGCAGATCTAAGCACAAAAGCCAAGCCATAATTGCAGAGTGCTAGAGAGAGAGATAGAAAACTGGAGCAGAGTCCTCTTGCTTGACACGGTCAACAAGAAGTAGTCTGTTGCATATGGAGACCAAAATGTTGTGATACAATCTCTACTGCTAAATTGATTCCTTGTACTACTAACAAAAAGTAGGTATTTATAGTAAAGAAAGTTAGCCGACGCTAAGAGGTTAAGCACCGCTAGAGGGTAGTGAACTGATAAAAATGTAAGTAAATGCGGTGAATTGAATTGTATAGTAAAAAGGTCTATAATGATGCTGTCATAGAAATACTTCATCATTTCCCCTTATAAGTGCTGCCACTGGCTAAGAGCATTATGCCGGATTGACTGATGCCAAGTATCTGTGTAAATGTATAGCCTTGAAGTGCAAGTGGCAAGGTGTGGCGAGGTGTCAATAGTGGTGCAAAGAATAAGTAGTGCCATAAAAAGTAGTCTGAGAGTAATTGAAGTTTGTAGCTGCGAGTTATTAGTGTAAAAATATAAGAAAAATAACACTGGAAGCGCTAGAGCATGGCGCTTCTGATAGTACTAGTGGGCTGATGTGAGGTGTGGATATTGGTGCTATCTGTAGCTAGCCACAATGCAGGCTCATCAACGTTTCTATAATCATTGTACAAAACATAGACAAAGACACTATTAATATTATAGGAAGTACTTGATTCACAAGCAAGAGCTGTCAGGAACTAGTGCATTTCTACAGCAAAGATAGTCCATCATTCAAAGATGGCAATGAAACAAAATCCTATTCATCTAACTACATATGCTCTAAAGAAACCATGAGATTTCCTCCAACTATACAGCGTGCGTTGTAGGACCAACCTTTGTTATCTTGCAGCATTCAAGTCACAGGAAAGCTGTTGTTGTGTGTAGGCTTGCCTGTTATAATCAAGAATAATGTGGCTACAGAATTATGCATCACCAATGGACAGGAAGGTTTTGTGTATAGTTGGAAAAGTTGCATCGGATTGGCCTGACAAATTATGCTGGATATGTTATAGAGCGATACAGAAAGGAGGAACGGGATGAGTGTAGCGTATATTTTGTAATGTGACTATAGCGTGACGTGAAACGGTTATCTGAAACCGCCACCTCATGCATACAACGCTCATTGTGTCTAGATTCTTTTCATTCAAACAATGTTGCACTGCGTGGAATCAACTAGAATATATGGCAGGCAAGGGAAGAAGGACCAGAAGTAAGCTAGGTACTACAGCGCCGTCTGATAATAATACTCTCTTTACTTTACAACCGTCCTTGCTGAACCAACTCGGCCGCGATACAACTGGAACAGCGGAAATAGGCGAGATCGTACGTGCCAGAACTGCAGAGAACAATCAGGAGATTCTAACGATGGCGACGGTTACGTTACCTACTGTGAGAGAGAATCCAACAGATCAGGCAGAGGTAATAGCTTGTCCGCCACATTCTACCAGACTGGGAACTAAGAGACCGGAGATGGAGGATAGCTCGGCCAAGGATCCTCTCACACCTTCTCCATGACAGCTATGAGCATCTAAAAGACCTCGCCCGACTGTTGACACCACCGTACGGGGCAAGGCTATGCGTATCCTACTGTTAAGCCCGTCTGCAGTAGATTCCTTTGTGTGAAGTGCCGTGCCGGTGTTTCAAACCGCGAGTATGCCTGAGACACCGGTTACACCCCCGGGTCGTGATGATATATCTTGCCTCACCCCACTTTCAGGCGGGACTTTGGAGTATGCTATGTCACCAGCTCAGCAAGGGTTTGCAGAAGTCAGAGATCACTCTGAACATTGGACTCCCTCTATTGAGGGGACTCCTCTGGACTTTAGACTTTAGACCCGCGGATTGGGAGACACAAGAGAACCACGAAGGCCAAGTCGTGATGATGACCGAGGCTCAGTTGCAGAGTTTTCTGAGGACATATGGTCGCAACGTATCTCGACATGGTGAGAGTCAGTTGCTTGTGGTTCGATGTTGCTATTCGCAGTGTTGCCGCTGTTTGGGGAAAGGGGCTTATTATGCCGGAGAGTGATTACTGGCTTATTGTGCCTTTGAGCAGCCTTAGGCTTATTACGTTTAGTGCGGAATGAGAACGAGGCTTATTATGCCTTCAGCCTCTGTGTTCTTCTCGGCTTATTATGCCAAATTCTGTCCATTCATCATGGGCTTATTATGCCTGATTCAAGTTTTTTGGCTTATTATGCTTATGTTTCGGGCTTATTATGCCTTGATTCAATGATTGCGGCTTATTATGCCTGATTCAAGTTTTTTTGCTTATTATGCTTATGTTTCAGACTTATTATGCCTTGATTCAATGATTGCGGCTTATTATGTCTGCATCGGTTGGCCTGACGTTATCATTCGGCCATTACTCCACGACGCTCCTCATTATGCCGACGCTTACTTTGGCATTATCTACAACTTGCCGTACCTCATTATACCGGTGCTTACTTTGGCGTTGTCTACAACTTGCCGTAGTGCGCAACTGAAACTGATTGAAATTAATTAAGGGTGTCTTTCATTCTTCGTTTCGAATGCACCCTTGCAAAATCTGTCAACGTTCTGTCGTTTTGTCATTGCTTAATTATCTAATTGCCCTTCTTCCTTCATGACAACATGCTTATTATGCCATTTTCTTTCATGTTAACGTGCTTATAATGTAACATGACACGCTCATTCAAAATTTTTCTTGGCAGCATTGCAAACACATCTGCAGGCAATCCAAGATCAAGGGTTCGACGCCGCACCTCCCTCACAGCCACTTGTGAATACCCAACCTGGTTCTGTTCCAACGACGAGGAGAGAGAACAGGCTATCTCGCTCTTCAGATGTTTGGGTGGCTAATGAGCCAGCATTCACGCCTTCCGCCTTTCCCAGATTAGGAGAGCCGCATCGTAGAGGACCAGGTATATTTTTGGGTGGGGAGATCAAGGATCAGACGACGCGATCCAATCACACGATGCACGGTCAGCCTCCCATGATCGGACACCAACTATCTTCGGCAGATAAGGTCTTCCCTCACAAGGTTAAACATGCCTTAGAGGCAGGTATGCTGGAGTACATACCTCTGGACCTGTTGACAGATGATGCCTGCCAGCGTGCTGCTAGAGAGCCACCTCCCCCAGAATCCGCGTTCGTCATTTCAAATGGGAAACTTTGGTTGCCCAATGCATCCTTTGACGTGTCGAAGGAAAGCAAGTTATCCTTTGACGAATGGGTTGGCGCTGGAGCCAACTTGGTGTCGGCTATGAGGAAGCATTTGTGCACGGAGGGAGACCAGGGGGCCGGTGGCCCAATTGCCTTAGAGATCGCAGCTTCTTTCGAGGGACATTTCACCTACCTGAAAAATTTGCCGGACGCAAAAGTCCAATTCGAAGTTGTTTTTGATTATGACCGTTGGCTCCAATCGCTCTTTGTACTCGATTCTCATACCTTTCGCATGGATGACTTCCATGCTCACATGTGGCAGGAGTGCCTTAATCAACAGCATGCTGCTAGAGTTAACTTTTTGAATAATAAGATCGCTGCCATGGAATCCTTTCTACCAAAAAACAAGACTCGAGATTTCACAACCTCCTTTCCAAACAACTACGCAGTCATGGCTCAGCCCTTCAGACACACGCGGTGCATTGCCTGTGGATCAACCGAACATAAACTTCCGGCATGTTGCAGAGACCCTCGATTTCTCCATCGGGATGGTAGAATGTGGAAGACACCTAAAGGCGAATCAGTCTGTTATGTGTTCAATAGTTTCTCCTCTTGTAGCAGAGGAACCACATGCACTCACGCGCATGTCTGCTTGCTTTGTAGGTCATCTTCTCATGGAGCGCAGGCCTGTTCGGCTTGAGGACGTTTTTCCAATGTCCACACCATTGCGCGCAGACAGGTGGGAAGCCGCCTTATGTCAAGCTGGTGCCCTGGACAAATTTGCTGAGGTGCCAAAAGGCCTCAGTAACGGTTTTAGCGTTGGTTTGGAATCTTATCGTTTGGCCGAAACTTTTTCCCCTATGAATCATTATAATTCTCGAGAAGCTCATGACTTTATTATCAAGAAATATTCTACAGAGATCGAGCTCGGACGTGTATCCCCTGGTTTTCTTCCTGCAGATGCCGAAAAGCTATTTGGCCCCTTTTGCACAGCACCTCTAAATGTAATATTAAGTGTGGGTGGCAAGCAACGTGTTACTCTAGATCTGTCTTTCCCTTGCAACGATCCGAACAATGTGTCTATAAATGCAATGATCGACTCTTCTGCATTCCAGTGTGATCGGGGTACATTTGCCGATTGCTGGCTATTGGTGGCAGACGCACCACCATCTACTCAAGTGGCAGTTTTTGATGTTGAATCAGCATTCAGGATTATCTCGCCCTCAAGATTGGCCGTTACTCGCAATTTCTGTCGATGGCTTCATTCACTATGATTTTTGACTCAATTTTGGAGCCTCATGTTCCCCAGGTATTTTTGGCTCAGTTGCAGATGCAATTGTCCAGATATTTCTTTTCTGGGGTGTAGATGCAGTCCTCAAATGGGTGGACGACTTTGTTTTCTTTCGCTATCCTTCTCCGCGCAGTTCTCGGAATTTGTATTCTTACGATGAATCACTTATATGGTCCACTGCAAACGATCTGGGTTGGCCTTGGGCCCCGGACAAACACACTCCATTCGCCAACTCCTTCCGATATATCAGGTTCAACTGGTCCCTGTCTCATAAAACGGTTTCATTGCCAGCAACAAAAAAGGAGAAATATCTGGCAAAATTAGAACACTGGTCGACGCAGCGATCAGTAACTTTAAAGTTTACGGAGTCCTTGATAGGGACCCTCAATCATGTTTGTCTTGTTATACCTGCAGGGCGCTCTCACCTTCCATCGCTATATGCCTTTCACACATGTTTTCCTTCAAATGGCAGTCGTTTTATCAAACACCGTCCAAATCAGGCTGTTTTGGCAGATATCGAATGGTGGAAGTCTATGTTACGTCAAGACTGGTGTGGAATGACAATTAAGCGCCTACCGGATCTGTTGGGCATTCCATTGTTTGTCGACACTTCAACATCTTGGGGTATTGGACTGGTCTTGGACGGCAGATGGCTAGCATGGCAACTTAAAGATGGTTGGAAACGTGAAGGGAGAGATATCGGTTGGGCAGAAATGGTTGCCGTTGACTTAGCAGTTCAAACCTTAGTGAATGGCAGTTTCAGAGATTGTCATATTGTCTTACGCTTGGACAATGCGGGTGTCGTTGGTGCGCTTTCCGCAGGTTATTCCAGAAGCGCCCAACAAAACTTCATACTTCGCCATATCGTGGATTCCTTCCAGTCACACAGCATCTGGATTACCATCAAGTGGGTTCCATCGGAATTAAATTTAGCTGATGGACCGTCTAGAGGTCTCTTTCTTCCTAAGGGCAAACTCGTTCCTTTTCCACCAGCACTCCCCATCTATTTGAAGGACTACGTACACCACGCTGTTCGGCACGACAAGTTGGCCTTTTGAGTGGTGGCCTACCTGATTCAAGTCATCATTATACAGTCCTTGGCAGTGGTACTCGACAAACATGGGGCTAAGGTTATGTTTATGTATTGGTAGAGCAACAATTAGGTTTAATACGTCTACAGGGTGTTTGAGATCGATTACGATTGTGTTTATGTAATAATAGGAGATGTTTCAGTCTCAAGGGTTATATGACGGTCTACGCACTCTGTTGCTATCACCTCTACAATGTCCAAAAACAAAGGCTTTATTTTCGCAAAATGCAAGTCATCTCGGGTTCCGACTTCCTCCGCTCATCCTGTTAGGTTCAGACCTTACGACATCTCACATGGGGCATCGAGGCAAGCGTCGTTTATAAAGGAAAGTCGAACTCCTACGTCCCAAGGACTAGGTACACCAACCATACCTTATAGCATACCCATGTCAGACAACAAATTGCACCTCAATTTCGTCATCAATCACGCCTGGTCATCTCCAACCTTGAGTAGATACGACACTTATATCAAAGAGTATTTTTTGTTCTGTCGATCACGAGGAATTCATCCTGGGACTATGTTGTCTGCTATGGAAGACTTATTGTGTGCCTTCGCTGCCTCCATGGCTGGTTCTAGAGCAGGAGGGACAGCTTTAGCAAAAATTTCCGCCGTTAAAGCGTGGCACATCCAGAACGATCTCCCTTGGCTGGGTTCATCGAGACTGAAATATACTCTTAAGGGTACGGAAAGACTCAGGCCGCCTGACTCAATTAAAGAAACACGTCCTCCTGTGTCATCGGAGATGCTGAACATCGTTAGGCGCAGGCTTGATCTTTCTGATCCGGAGGACGCTTGTATTTGGGCCATCGCTACTACTTCCTTCTGGGCTCAAATACACATGGGAGAGATATGCCCAAAGACAGAAAAGAACTTTGAAGTTGCGATAACTCCTACCTGGAAACATTTTGGGACTCCTAGTACAACAGGCACGCGGACACTTCATCTGCCAAAAACCAAAGGGGGTGGTACCAAAGGGGAGACAGTTCTCATAGCTCGACAAAGGGGTGGACTCGATCCTATCCCGGCGCTGGAAAATCACGCACGAGTAAATAGATGTTGTCCGGATGATCCTGTTGCTACATTTCGTGGCCTGTCAGGAACTTCCAAGGGCCTTACGCTTCGACAAATGCTGAGGAAAATCAACTCGATTCTTGGAATTCACAATATGCCACAGATTACGGGCCATTGTTTTTGCATTGGAGGTACCACTATGCTTTTGCTACAAGGCATTCCACCTGATGTGGTGAAATCGCTCAGTAGATGGACATCCAACGCATTCTTGTGTTATTGGAGATCCTTGGAACTTATCGCACCTATGTATGTCGAACTTCTGAGGCCAGTCTTGTCATATTTGGATCGCCGTTAGCCTTTGAGGTGGGGTTAGATCCTCTCTGCTTTCTTCGTTAGCCAGTGTCGTATCTTCACCTTGGCTACTGCAATTTGGGAGTTTAGATCACTAGCGCGAAGAGGATCCACAGTCGCCCCTATTTACCATAGGGTCGGTTGCCCCCCCAACAAAGGACATCGTATGTAGATGATGATTAGTATTGGAAAGTATCATCGCAATTATATTTCATAAAATTTGGTTATGTGTATTAGTTACAAAATAGAGCGATACAGAAAGGAGGAACGGGATGAGTGTAGCGTATATTTTGTAACGTGACTATAGCGTGATGTGGAACGGTTATCCGAAACCGCCACCTCACGCATACAACGCTCATCGCGTCTAGATTATTTTCATTCAAACACCCACCCACCCTCAACCTCTCTTAGTTCAATTTACCTCCTATCTTCCGTTTGCTTTCATCTCGTATATATTCTGTCCTCCTCTTTGCAGGAGTTTAGATCACTAGCGCGAAGAGGATCCACAGTTGCCCCTATTTACCGTAGGGTCGGTTGCCCCCCCCAACAAAGGACATCGTATGTAGATGATGATTAGTATCGGAAAGTATTATCGCAATTATATTTCATAAAATTTGGTTACGCGTATTAGTTACGAAATTCATACTACTCAACAATTCTATGCAAAGAGTAAAAATTGATAGACTTTCTGGTAATGTGGTTCTGATTGTATGTACAAGCATACATCTTAAATGTAGACTTCTTAGCGATGACAGTGTGTTTGTCTCGATCACAGGTAGAGATATTGGCAAACTACACCATGACAGATGATGTGAGTCAAGGAAAAACTAGACCTTACAATTCAGTAGACTTAACTGAGTATCAATTGCACCAAGCCTACTACACTGCACTATCTCACAGTGCTACTGCTGCAGGAACACTCATCATTCAAGGATTTGATGCTAACAAAATACAAGGCAAAGCAAGTAGTACATTGCACAGAAAATTTTATGACTTAGAACTCCTCATAAAATAACTAAACTCAGATATATGAATCAGCTCCCTAAAAGTTTTGTTGATTTATCCAGATGATCTGATCTAATTTATTAGTTTAGACAATGCAAACAAAAAGGTTACATGTCTCCTAATCTTCATACAGCCTTGCGTTAGAGTGATGAGGACCCTTACAATAATGTATTATTTCTAGATATCAAATGGCAGTTTGCTAGTGACGATAGACCTATTAAGCTACTGCAGTCCCCTAAAAGCAGATTTATTTCAGCTAAGAACACTCAGCCTATAGTGCATCCTCAACCAATATCCAGCAAAATAAACCAAGATTATGATGATGGTTCATCCAACTTGAAAATTTTGAAAAAAAAATATTATAAGCGGTAAACAGGAATTAAATATAGACAGATGTGGAGGACTAGTTGGAACTAAGCGGAATGCCAACAGTTGCGTGTATGACATGGTGATAATTATATTGTACAATATGTAGCAAAATAACATATTACTATGGTTGATGAATTTCTGATCATTTGAAACATCAATTATGCAAAGCATAGAAAGCAACTTCTTATCAACATACTAAAGTAAAATCATGCTGAAGAATGCAAGAAAGGATTTGAGAAATTGTATGAACAATCGCAATCTGAGAAACTTTTTTTATGGTGAACTAATAAATATTCATGCTGTGATCAAAGAGTTGCTTACATATAGGTGAAATGTATACATATCATATATGCACTGTCTACATGGTCATGCAGTTAATAGAAGGCTGTTACATCAAATTTATTTCAGATTGCCATACTAAATAATTTACAACTGTCAATATAACATTTCCTAAAGAACATGGAATTTCTTATCAAATCTCAGTGCAGAACATGCATGTCTGAATTAGTTAAAATAATAAAAACAGTATACACAGCATTAATACTGTTTTTTGATATGGCGTCAATTGATATTGTGATTAATAAATATATCAATGTGCCAGTTTATGAGTTGGGAGATAGACAATATATCCTAAAAGGTATCATATATTTCACAAATAGTTATTTTACTTGTTGATATGTAGATTCATTCTTGAGGATATGGTTCCATGATGGTTTAATTACTAGTAGAAGGTTGATTGTTGAAGAAGGCAGTCTGGATATGTTGGATATATTAATTTGCAGAGGTAGTAAAGCAGCAATAATATTATATGTTAAAGTGGCGTGATTGTATATTACTGATGAAAAGTTGTTTAATTTAAATCAAGTTTGTGTATTTAAGGATATAGGTCATACTGTTCAAACAACCCCTTGCAAAATTAGGACAGTTCATGTAAATTTGGACAATGCAAGATTATATGATCTTCAAAAATTATTGGTGGCCGTACATCTAAATGCTGATATAATATATATTAAACATGCCCATAGTAAATATAATTTATTTTTATTGACTATAGCTATTTAAGGACTAAGTAGTCTGTAAAGATGATCTTTGGTATACCTATCAAGCAAACAAAGGTGCATGTTATATAAGACAACCAGTTTATTTTATTTATTTATTTATTTATTTATTTTACTGTTGTTTAACTAGTAAAAGACCAGTTGATTATGCATTCAAATGCTGACATAATATATATTCACATGTATTAAAATTGGCTTATTAGTTAGTAATAATGAGTTTGGGCATATGATATCCATTGTAGGTTCACATGATCAATTTTGTAACTATCCACATCATCTGATTTTTTTAATATAAGTGTATATTATGCAAGTGTTCAGTAGGACAATCAGTTTAATTATATTTATTTATTTATTTTGTCATTATTTTTAATGGTTATTAAATTATAAAAGGAATGAATAGTAAAATTAAATAATGATTTCATAAATGTGATTTTGTATTATATAATAGTTTAGTTGAATGACTATTTAGAGAGTATGTAGCAAACACACATATATACATTTACTTGTTGTTATGCTGCTTTGTACAAGGCTAGCCAACAAGAAAAACCGGTTTCTACTTGTAAAAATGTTTTTTTTTTAAAAAAAAAGTACAAATTTATAGTATGTTAAAACAACTTATAATACATGTATATTTAATGTTATATATTACTATTTTGTTCCTTATATATTAAAGTATGTATATAAGCCTTCAACTCTTCTTTCTCTTGTGTACTCTCCACTTTTCTATATTTTTTTAGTCTGTTGTTTCCTTTCAGTAGTTTTTTGTATCAGCTATATTATGTCTAGCTCACTCTTACAAAATGCTATTGTATGCTCTGAAAAATGCATTCTCACCACCACTTGGATGTACTGATATTAGCATTTTATGTTGCTGTGGACTTGCTCAACAGACATCTGCTGAAAGCAAATACCATCATTGTATATTGACTTGGTACTTATTACTCACTCCAGACTTGAACATTCTGATGGATAAAATTATATCAATTAATACAGTACAGAAAGTATATCAGTCTGCTCAATCTATAAATTCATATGAGTCAAACCGAAACATTTCTGCATGAACCTCTATGAAAAATACGATATATTATTTAAACACCAATAGGATGAGCTACAATATATTAAATTGATAAACCAACTAATATGTTGAGTTATTATTAAAACATATAATTAGCATGAACACACTTATTTACACGACAAATATATGCTGTCAATGTATTCTCTCAATACATCTTCATATATATTTACACTTATTATTCTATTCATTTAACATCATAACTGCACTATCAATCACTAGTACTCAGTGCTGGTGCCTGCGCATATCTGCCACCACCTTACGTGGCATACAGATGAGGAAAATTGCAGCCAATAGATTAAGTATAGTCTCAGTTAGTACTTCAACATATTAATATGTGCTAATATTGTCGAACTCGTATTTTGATGAGTTTTTTAGTCCATTTTAGTGTGTAAAGGCATTTTTATAATATCAACCTTGTATATTCATAGCAGCACTTACACTCATTATGACTGAACCACTTGACATCTTACGATCAAAAGGTTTAATTAAAACAACTGTCTCATCGCTGCTTTCCATTATACATTCAAATGACGATGAGCAATGCTTCAATGAAGCATTCACATATTCCTTTTTGGGTGCTACACACAACTGGATGATGTGCAATATCGTTGTTCAATATGTCATTCCAAGGTGCTTAACTGCTTGTCATATGTTCAACAACTCTTCAAGAGAGGTTGTGAATATTTCATTTTCTCTTTGGTTTATTCAGTAACTAATTTTATTAGTGCAGATATATTACAGGTATTCTTGCATAAGCAATTCCTATGTATTTTTTTGTAGGTAATTCAGTTTTATATGCAACATTTAGTGGGCCTTGCATTATGGATATGTATTTTGCATATCATTATATCTTACATCTAATGTACTATAGTATATTAATGGACTTTCATATACTCAATATTAAAACCAATAAAAGGATTTATATGTGTATTTTAAAAAGAAAAAAC